>PVIY010004437.1:93334-103140 GCA_004026745.1 Myrmecophaga tridactyla | reverse complement strand
TCAGATGGTTCATCCGTCACATCATCCAAGTCGCTGCACACGTATGTCCTCTAAAGTTAGTCTCGACTTCCCATCCTACCTACCGTACGGCCTTCCCTTCATCCTCTGCTTGCTCTTCATAGCGTTTTATCACTACCTGCAGTTGATATTTAAGTAACCCTGTTAATCACCTCGCTCCCACCAGATTGTAAACGCCATGTGGGCAGGGCTTTGTTCACCAGTGTAACCCCAGTGCACAGTACAGAGCCTGGGACATTTAGTTCATAACTAAATAAATTGAATGGGGATAGAGAAAAGAGAATGAACTCTAGAATTATTAGGAGGTAGAGTTATAAGGGTCTGGGGACTTACTTGATAGAGGAATAAGAAGAAGCCTGAGAATAACCCTAAGTTTCTGGAACAGGTAACTGAAAGGATATCACATCGTTCACATTAGGAAGTTGAGGACGAGAAGATGGATTCATGGGGAGCATGGTGAATTCAGTTTGGATTCTGAAGTGCCCATGGAATACCCAATACTGGCAGATTTGAAGGGATGAATAGAGAGTCCTTCATTAATAGTAGGAGACTTTCAATAATGGATAGAACATTTACACAGAAGCAAATAGGTCATGTAAATGATACTCTAAACCAACTAGACATAACATAATTGAACCTGCATCGGATGCCTTAATACAGTTTATTATGTGATTTATCTTTCTGCCAATCAGAGGAATTTGCCTTTTTTGTGTGTGGCATTTCCTTGTAAATTTAGATATATTTCAGGATTTCCTACATAGGACTCTTCACCCAACAGCAGCAGAATACACATTCTTCTCTAGTGCATAAGGATCTTTCGTTGAGATAGACCACTAAGTAGGTCACAAAACATGTCTCAATAAAGTTAAAAATATTGAAATGGTGCACTGTATCTTCATTGACAACAATGGAAGGAAGATAGAAATCAATAATAGAGGGAGAAATGGAAAATTCACAAATATGTGGAAGTTAAACAATGTACACACAAACAACTAATGGGTTAAAGAGGAAATCACAAGAGAAATTAGGAACTATCTTGAGGTGAATGAAAATGAAAATACGGCATACCGAAACTTATGGGATGCAGCAAAGGCAGTGCTGAGAGGAAAATCTATAGCTCTAAATGCTTACATTAAAAAAAAGAAGAAAAATCTCAGAGAACTAACTTCAAAACTGTAGAATCTAGAAAAGAAAAGAAAGCTAGACCCAAAGAGAACAGAAAGAAGGAAATAATAAAGATTAGAGTGAAGATCAATGAAACAGGCTAAAAACATAACAAAGAATCAACAAAACCAAAAGTTGGTTCTTTGAAAAGATCAGTAAAATGGACAAACCTTGAGCCAGACAGATAAAGAAAAAAAGAGAAAGGGCACAGATAGTTACAATCTCTAGAAATGAAGAGGGGAACATTATAACCAACCCCACAAAAACACAAAGAAATATAAGAGGATACTATTAAAAAATGCATGTCAACAGATTAGATAACATAAAAGAAATGGACAAATTCCTAGAAACATACAAATTACCTACACTGACCCAAGAAGAAATAGAAGATCTTAACAAACCAAAAACTAGTAAAACAATTGAATCGGTAATAAAAACTAAATTAAAAAAACAAAAAAACTCCAAATAAAGAAAAGGCCAGAATCAGAATCCTACTCAAACTCTTCCAAAAAATTGAAGAGGACGGAACATTCCTTAACTCATTCTATGAGGCCAACCACAACCTTCATATCAAAGCCAGATAAAGATACCAGAAGAAAAGAAAATTAAATTACAGACCAAATATCTCTCATGAATATAGAAATAAAAATCCTCTAAAAAATATTAGCTAATGGAATCCAATAGAAAATTAAAAGCATTATATATCATGTACAAGTGAGATTTATCCCAGATATGCTAGGAGGTTCACATAATAAATCAATTAATGCAATATTTCACATTAACAGAACAAAGGGAAAAAAACATATCATGATCTCAATTGAAGCAGAAGAGGCATTTTACAAAATCCAGCACTCCTTCTTCATAAAAGCACTTAGAAAACTAGGAACAGAAGTAAACTTCCTCAACAGAGTAAAGGACATATATGAAAAAACCCACAGCTAACATCATAATTAACAGTGAATGACTGAAAGCTTTCCCTCTGAGATCAGGAAGGCAAAGATGCCCATTGTCATCACTATTATTCAACACTTCTGGCCAGAGCGATTAGGTAAGAAAAATAAATAGAAGGCATCCAAATTGGAAAGGAGAACTGAAACTTTCCCTATTTGTAGATGGCATGATCCTATATACAGAATATCCTAAAACAAAAACAAAAACAAAAACCTCCTAGAGCTAATAAATGACTTCCACAAAACAGGGGGCACAAGATCAATAACAATTCTATACACTAGTAATGAACAATCTGAAGGAAAAAGTCATGAAAAAAATCCATTTACAATAGCAACTAAAAGAATCAAATATCTAAGAGTAAGTCTAATCAAAGATGTAAAAGACTTGTACTCAGAAAATCACCAAACATTGCTAAAAGAAATCAAAGAAGTTATAAATAAATGGAAGGACATTCCACATTCATGGATTGGAAGATGAAATATTGTTAAAATGTCAAGTCTACCAAAACAACTTACAGATTCAACACAATCTTAATAAAAATTCCAATAGCCTTCTTTGCAGAATGGAAAAGCTAATCATCAAATTTGTATGGAAGAGTAAAGGGCCCCAAATAGCCAAACGTATCTGGAGAAAGAACATAGTTGGAGGAATCACACTTACTGATCTTAAAACCTACTACAAAGCCACAGTAATCAAAATAGCATGGTACTCTCACAAGAACAGACATCTTTGACAAGGTCCTCTTGATTGGGAAAGACAGACTTTCAACAAATGGTGCTGCTAAAACTAGATCTCCATTTGCAAAAGAATGAAGGTGGACCCCTACCTCACTCCATATATAAAACTCAACTCAACTCAAAATGGATCAGAACTGTAAATTATTAGAATAAATATAAGAATTCTAACTATCAAACTCCTAGAAGAAAACACAGGGAAGCATCTTCAAGACATCGTGTAAGGCAGCTTCTTTCACTTTATATCCAAAGCAGGAAAAGAAAAAATAGATAAATGGGACCCCTTCAAAATTAAAAACTTTTGTGCATCAAAGAGCTCTATCAAGAAAGTAAAATGACAACTTACACATAGCAGAAAATATTTGGAAACCACATATTTCTTTAAGGTTTAATGCCCAAAATAACCCCAAAAAATCCTACAACAAAAAGATGAACAACCCAATTAAAAAATGTACCAAACACTTGAATGGAAATTTCTCCAAAGAAGAAACAAATGGCTACCAAGCACATGAAAAGATGCTCAACATCATTTGCCATTAAGGAAATGCAAACCAAACCACAATGAGATATCATTTCACAACCACCAAAATGGCTACTATTTACAAATGGGAAATTATATGTGTTGGAGAGGAAGTAGAAAAATAGGAATGTATTCACTGCTGGTGGAAATGTAGAATGGTATAGCCGCTGAGGAAGACAGTTTGGCAGTTCCTCAGAAAATTAAATGTAGCATTACCATGTGACCTGCCAGTCCTACTTCTAGGTATACACCCCAAAGTATTGAAAGCAAGGACTTGCACAGACATTTGCTCATTGATGTTCATAGCAGCACTATACACAATTGCCAAAAAATGGGAAACAGCCCAAATGTCCATCAACCGATGAACAAATAAAATGTGATACATACATCTAATGGAATACTATTCAGCTGTAAAAAGGAGTGAAGTTCTGATACCTATGACAACATGGATGAACCTTGAAGACATCATGTTGAATGAAATAAGCCAGACACAAAAAGACAAATATTGTATGACCTTCCTGGTATGAAATTATTCGAATAAGCAAATTCATAGTGTCAGAAGCTAGAATATAAGTTCTTAGGGGCTGGGGTCCAGGGTAGGAAATGGAGTTAATGCTTAAGTTGTACAGAGTTTCTATTTGGGGTGATGGAAAAGTTTTAGCAGTAGAGGGTGCTAATGGTAGTGCAACATTGTGAATATATCTAATGGCCTGAAATATTTATTTGATGTGGTTAAAAGGGGAAGTTTTAGGTTGCATATGTGTTATTTGAATAGAAATTTTTTAAAAAACATAGGACTGTACAACACAGTGAACCTTATTGTAAATGATAGACTATAGTTAATAGTATAATTATAAAAATGCTCATTCATGAATTGTAACAAATGTACTATACTAATGCAAGGTGTTAATAATAGAGTGGTATTAGGGAACTATATATTTTTTTCTGTAAACTACAACATCTCTTAAAATAAAGCTCTTTCATCAATTGAAACAAAGGCAAGGAGTTGATAATAGGCTGATATATGGGAACTTTATTTTTTGTGCATGATTTTTATGTAAACCTACAACTTGTTAAAAAAAAGATAATTTAGTATTATTAGGTAGTTTGCAACAACTGTGATGAGAGGGGAAAAATAATGCTATTGTTCAAAGAAAGGGGGGTGACGTATAGACTGCAATATGAATGTCATCTCATGCCAGGGCAGAGTTTGAACTCTAAATTTAAGTTATTGAAGAGTATTCTATTCCTTGATGGGATAGCCATGTTTCAGCAGCTGATGAAATGAGAATTATCCCAAATCTGGAAAGGCCCATAGTAAATCATTTTTTAGTAAGGCTCATCGTGCAGTAAGTAGTCTGCAACATGGATTAGTAGTATCAGGTCAGGAGTAGAAGGAGTTTATACCCATCCACAAAGCCATGGTGGCAGGCCAGATGTGAGCCAGAAATAGAAAAAGTGGCAGCAGGAATGGAAGGGAGGAGGAGATACAAGGGACACTGAGAAGACAGACTTAGACCTTGGGGAACTGCAGTGGGAAAAGCAGAGTATTAAGAGTTGATGTGCGTTCTCCCCATAGCACTTCCTAGCTCTGTGACTTTGGAAGGCCCCTCAGCTTCCCATCTATGAAATGGGTATAATAGTGCTAACTTTATAGGTATTCTTTTCATCAGGATTCAGTGAGGTGATAGAGGTAATGACCATTATTGATGACTGACCACAAAATTTCCATCACCCTGTATTTCTCTACTCCATCTCTTGTTGATAATGTTCAAGTCACCTTTGGAATGAAAGCTATAAACAAGGAAACCTATGAAGATATGAGGTGATCTCTGATTTCCCAAGAGAGGGAAGACCCCAAAAATATCATTCCTTTTCTCTTCACTAAATCTGAACCAATTGAGAAATAGATGCAAGAGCAAAGATGACAGAAACCAAAAGCTCACTGTTGTTACTGGCAAAGCCAATATTGAACAACATGGCTTCTATATATGACAACTGGACTTCCTAATACTGAACCCCAGAGATAAAGAGAACTTTACCCCGCCCCCACCCACAGGCCCAGGCAATGCTGGACAACCAGAGACCTCTCCACAGGGTGGCCGCATGCTCCATTTATAGCATAGAGAAAGATGGAAGAGTTCTGGTTGGGCAGCTCACAACTACAAGAAAAGGAGAGGAGGGTTCCACGGATTCACTACTCAATTGTCACTCTTCCGTGAATGAGGACACCAGAGATGGTCCAAAGTATTACACCAATGTAGTTCCCCTCCACATGGAAGGGAAGAGCAAGTTGAGTTTAAGGAATTATGTTTCCTACTTAGCACCTAGCCCCACCTTCCTGTCTTTCATCTCCCTTTACTCCCACCTTTTCCTTGGCTCTGAATACCTTTATTCACAGTAAGATACACCTAACTGCTTTTCTTCCCTGAGCTTTTTTCTTTTTTACCTTTAACAGGAATTCAAATCCTTAAATTAGAGGAGTAAAAGTCCTGTGGTAGAATTCAGAGAGGTCATTTGTATGATCAACACATGCTTTGTGGGGCTCCTGAAAACAATACTACCTTAGACCCTTAAAAAGTAATCTACTGGGCCAGGGCTCTCCACATACTTCACTTCAGAACCCAGGGCTTGGTGTAGACTGCTACAACTTTTCCTGCAGGTGTGCACATCCACACACACACACGCACACTGCTCTCACTTTTAGGTTGATATGTGACTCAAATAGAGCTAACCTCTTGTAGCAGCATGAATCTTTTGCAGTGAAAAGACAGCCAGAAAACCCAAGAAGGAACATGAGAAATGTGGTCTGACCAACCTAATGCCTCAATTTACACTATTATTTGACTCCTACTCCAGTATTTTCCCAGTCCTCCTCAAATAGCTGTAGCATAGCACGAAGAGCCCTAGCCTTCGTCCAGAAGGTCTGGCTTTATCACTTTTTATTTGCAGGAACTTAGAAAAATAACATCTCTGAGTCTCCCTTCCCACATTTTAAAAAAGGGGGTTTAACAGTTACCTCCCAGTGTTGTTAAAGGGACTAAATGAAACAATGGTCGTGAGAATGCCTGGCACTTAGGAACAACTGCTCAGTGTTTGGGCAGTCAAGTCCCCATGGTTTGGCTGTCCCTGCCTTCTCCTCCCTCCTCTTTGAAGTGGGTTTCCTGTCCTAGTAGTGACTGCACCGGGAACTCTTGACTTTCAGCATCTGTGCGTCACAATGAGTTCCCCCATAAGCCTGCCTGTGTCTTAGTTTTGGTTTTCTTTAAACATTGTACTACTCCATTTCTTTTCCCTTTTTAATCATCAGGTCTTCCAAAACTACGAATCCTCATGGAAGCAGAGGAGCGGTGGTTAAAAGCATGGATGCAGGGGTCATACTGTCTGCACTGAGGACCTGGGCACAAGTACCAAGGTAATGTGTGACCTTGAGCAAGTCATTGAACGTTTTCATGCCTCAACTTCCTCATGTGCTAATTGGGGTGATAAAAATAATACCACTTCATAGATTTTTTTTAAGAAGATTAAATGAGATGATGCATCTAACACACCTAGAACAAGGTCTGACACGTAGTAAAAAAAAGTAATGCTATTTTCCTAAATGAGCATTTACATATTGAAGCTTATTTCTTACATGGCCATTGGTTCTCTCCTATGTGGCTTGGTCCCCAATCACATCTGTGCTATTAGGATAGAGAAGGTGCATTCTTCCAGCTACACCCAGGGTCAACCCTGGAATTTTGTCGAGTATACATTGAAGAAGTCTTATGAGATTTTCTCTGCCCACAGTTGATGGGACACATGTTAGAATGGCCCAAAGGACAGTACACTCTTAGGATGAGATACGGATACTTGCCATTACCTACCCAGGTCTGCATTTGCAGCATTTTATTAGGGAACGTAACACTTCTCTGCACTTTGGAAATATGCTGGATCTGTTTTCTCTTTTCAGGAACAAAATAAATGCCTTCCCACATGGCCATGCTTGCTTTCCCCTCTCCTTCCTCTCACGTCCATACCTTGTCCACAGCCATCTTGAACCCAATAAAACTTTCATCTTCAAAAAGTGAGCTTTTTGAGAAAATACATGCTCATTATATTTACACCCAGCGTGTCTAGATCAGCAGCATCATCTGGGACTTAAACCTGTAGTGTTAGTGATGTGGAGAGCCAGATATTTTGTCACATCAAAGCAATTTACTAATTGTAGATGCTTCTTTCTGTTTAATGTTTCATGGTCAGATTAGGTGGTTGATTTAGCTGGTTCTTAAGAGCCTGTTTTATCTCATTAGCTATCTTTAAAGAAAATTAAATCATGTTAATTATCTGGAAAACACAGTATAACCTGTATATGAATGTATGTGAGGCTTATTTGAGTTACTGTTAATTTCCTGATATTTTAAGTATATAAGAACTTGTATGATATATATATACATGTTAATTTATAGGAGTAATCCCACATATGAGTTGTGGATCTGAGTAAGCCAATTCCAATACACTCAATATACTCAACTCCTCTACATATAATTATGGATTAAAAATATCCATATTTACTCTGGGATCTGTCCTGTAACTACTTGTTAAAGAGTGCTTTGAAAACCATTGCTTTTTTATTTCTTTGCTTCATATATATGTTATAGTACACAATAAAAAAAGTTAAAAATCAAAAAAGTATATATATATGCATGTTTAAAAATATGCATACATGTTGTTGTTTTATCATAGATAAACAGATAAATCATTTATAAGTTTAAGTAGGCATTCTTAAGCTCCAGATTTTTATCATGATCTTTTCCTCATCTCTTTTATCTTTAGTACATCTTCAACCATAATTATAGTAGAACATGCAGATAGCTTTAGCACTGCTCCAATTATCTTTTGCTCCAGCTTTATTCTTGGCCCCAGTTTTATTTTCGTGGACTCTAAGTAACATTTTTATTTAGTATAAGTTTGAACTTGAAGCATTTGGACCTGAGGCAAAAAGCAGCATTATCATATTTGAGAGAAAAAAATAGTCCTAAAATTTCGAGGAAAAAGAATGTCACAAAATCTGTAATTTAAAAATTTCCTGTGAAATTAGTGTCAAAAAAAAAAAAGGGTTTTGGTTTAGTCAGCTGATATCTTGCATAGGTTTAGTCTATCAGAGGGACTAATATCTATATTATTTATACTGCCATGTCGTTAGTGTATCGCTGTCACAATAGCCAGGAACGAATGCTTAGGGGTGTTTATCAGGTCACTGAGCTCTGGATTCACAGAGCTTTACTGAGCACATCAGCCACTGAGGATTCTCAAGGTAGGAATTTTAAACGCTTCTCATTATTTTATATGATAGATTATAGCGACCTTTACATATCATGGTGATTTTTCTTTTTTTTTTTTTTTGTCTTTGTAATAAGTGAAGACAAACATAAACAAGAACAATCTGAGACACTCTTCTCTCCTAGCCATGTCTTCCACCTCTTCTACCAGGAGAGTGAGACATCTCAACAAACTTCCCAGATCGGAAGTTCTAACAAGAGGGCTGGTACATGGATGTGAAAGGAACTCCATGTTTCCCAGGCTTTATCGTAGCAATAGGTTCAGCTTGATACAGGCTTTCACATAACTTGCATTCATGTTAGTATCACAAGGATTTAACCAGATTGCACAGATATTGATATTTTTACATCAGTTCCTTAACAAGTAAGAGAGAGATGGAAAAAGCATTCTCAGTACTTATGTCAAACAATGAAATTCTTTCCTACAGCAATGCATTTCACTCTCAGAGATCAATGCAAGTGGGAAACCACTCTTTGGTGAGGCCAGAATGCTGACCTTTCTATAATACCAAGCAGCATAATGCAAGTGATGTGCCAACCCATTTGATTACAGAACGTGTTGAAAAAAAATCACAACTACTAAGCATTTTTCTTTCCATCAGAAAAGATCTACTTCCTAGAGCACAAAGGTAGTGGGTGCACTCTAAAGTTGTGCAATCCACAGAGTTTTACTTTCCAACCAAAGGGACAGTGCATCACTAGTTCCTGTGACCATCCTTCATACTAAGCAGACACAGCATCATCCAGCACCTTTTGCTCAGACCTCACATAGTATAACTATTCCAATTGCACCATGCCTGGCGGAGCAGACTTTAAAGATCCTAACCTCTTATTAAGAGTAGAATACTTTCTTAAATGCACTGTAGCTACATAACTCTCCCAGCCATTTTCTATGCCACAATTTTTCTCATTTTGCTTCCTTTGTGTTCCATTCAAGGTTTTTCTGCACTGAGACGATCTTTAACATTTTTTTTTCCTTCTTCTGCCTGCATCAAAGTTAGGACTTTGTTAGGGATGTTTTGCTATCGGCATCTGTTACCCCTTTTTCTCATGCGCTAAGGAGGAGGCTGCCGTGTGGCTGAAAAAGACTCTCATTCA
>PVIY010004437.1:70834-88334 GCA_004026745.1 Myrmecophaga tridactyla | reverse complement strand
AACCATACCCAACAGTTTTAGTTCATACTAAACTGATAATCATAGGAGAAACCAGTCCAAATTCTGTTTCCAGCTAATAAAGAAAGAAGTAGAAAATTGTGCCTGAGGTGAAAAACTGGCCAGCATCACTATAGAGATGCCAATCTGTCTTGAAAGAAAATGCATTGCTGGCTACCTCACCTTATATTCATGAAAGAATTAACTGTGAAATAAATACTTCTCGAATGTTGTTATTTACACAGCTTTTTTATAGTGCCCAGGGCTGCGATTTTAAAGTTTTGAGAGTGTCCTCCCAATGCTTTTAATAAATAGAAAACAATCCATTTGGAACACTCAACATGCATGTTTAAGCACGTTCATTGATTTCTTTTCTCCTTCTAAGATATTAAAAACATAAATCGAAGTTGTTAATGATTCACGATTTATCTGAGCGGCTTGGATGATTATTTAAAAGATTAATTTAAAGGCTTAAGAAGAAATATTCAATGTCATCATCAGCGTTTTCACATGGAAGAGTTTTAAAATTCCACACAGTTTGACATTCACTTCTTAACTCCATATTTTTCCATCCACTTTTTTTCAGAGCAAAAGTTTCTCTAAGAACAAGGTTAAAACTATTATGTGCCTAATATTTGCTTAAAACTTTGTAAAAAAATTTCACACAAGAAGCCCATTAAATATTCACACTTTAATATATGCTCCTCAGAAACAAATGTACAGTTAGATAACATAAAGAATTATGAATGACTAATTATATTTTGCATATTTACAGCAAAGACAATTAGCAAATAGCTTTTATATGCAAAATAAATGAAAAAGTAATTAAGATGCACTAACCAGAGCCGCAATATCAAGTCTGTTGTCTTGTGATTCATTCCTAACAAACATAATAATTATGCATTCATTGTCATATAATTAAAACAGCTCTGTCCTTTAGAAAAACGGTTATTTATTGCATAATAACGTGAAGAGTGGCAGAAGTTCCTCATAATGGTGAGCAAGATAATGAAATATTTCTCCTTAGGAAATGCTCACCTAGTTTAGTTCTTTATCATAAACTTCTACCAGCAGCCAGCTATTCCTCAGGAGTGCCAAGTGTGCTCCTTTCGGTAGGGGCAAGTTCTTTTCTGTGTTTGTAACACTGGTTGCTGTCAGAACTGAGCAGTGAGGCTCCTGAAACACCTTCTACCTTTCTGAGAATGTCCCTAGCTCCAGAGAGCTTTGGGAAATAACTTGGAGGCCTGAGTGTCTCCATTTCGAGTCCAGGTTTGGTGCTACCAATGAAGCAGGATGGATTACGTCTGGTTTCTGCGCCAGAATATATTCTCTTCTTGAAGTTATTCTAGGACCATTCCTCTTTAATCGTTAGCGATAGACCTAAAAGTTGACACGAGCCTTCAGGCAATCTTGGAGGGGAAAAAAGTAGCCTCCAGGATTTATGATGTTAGATAAGCCACCTGCATTTTAGAAATACAGCACCAAATTTCCAAATGCTTGATGGGTTTGATATATAGCTTAACTAATGTGATATAGATTATCCACTGCACCCAAATAGGTTGTGGGAGCTGTTTTATTTCCCCAAACGTTTCTATGTCTGTACCCATCAATTACATTATTGCCTATTGTTCAGCTCTGATGTGCACACAGTACCTAGAGAATGACATGACTTAATGCTATCAGAACTTATTTAAAGAAGAGAAATAAAGTATTTTGAGTGTATTTGATGTGTTCTTTTTATTTTTTTAAGATTTTTTAAAAGACATTGTAGGGTTACAGAAAAATCATGCATAAAATACAGAGTTCCATATACCACCCTATTTTTGACATTAGTGTGGTACATTTATAATAATCGATGAAGGAACAATTTTATGATCATACTATTAATCATAGTGTACGTTTACATGAGGGTTTGCTGTTTGTGTTATACAGTTCTACGCTATTTTAAAAAATTATTCTAGTAACATATGTACAACCTAAAATTTCCCCTTTTAACCACATTCAAATATAAAATTCATTGCTGTTAATTATATTCACAATATTGTGCTCCCATCACGACCATCCATTGCCAAAACTTTTCCATTAACGTAAAAAGAATATAGCATATATTTATACTATTGGCATACATAGTCAACAAAATATACTTACTTTATATAAGTAAAAGTTAGGATAACACCTTAGCTTTTAGATAAATCTTAAGTAGAAAAAAGTATTTAATTAACTAAAATTTCCCTTATTATTGAAAATGTCTATCTTTGTATTATGCTTATTACGTAATTTTTAGTAATATTAAAAGTAAAGCTCAACCTCAGACAGCAAGAAAATAAATGGGTTTGGTTAGGTTCCACGATTTGGCTGTATTAAATACTTGCAAATAATTATTCCAGCATTTACTGGGTTATCATTCATGTATTTATTAAGTGCAAGAAAGAAATTGCAAACAGTGAGACAAATTTTGTTTTGTTTAATTCATATAAAGAACCATGGCCTTATTTTAAACAGTTTACCCTGAACTATTTAGACAGTTTCTAAATATTCTGCACTACCGGTTCCTTGCAGCATGTGACAAATTGGATGTGGACCCAAAAGAACCTAGAAAGAAAATATATGTTCCTTCTCCTCATGTTATATTTAGGAGAATTTAACCAAAGCTTAGAGTGCCAAAAGAAATAATTGCACCTAATAACCCTGAAGCAAAACTGTTTAAGTATATTAGAGATCCTATATGCTATCAACATAATTTGAGAAAATAGAAATTGAATTCATAGCAGGACACTCTGATAGCTAATTTATCAGTAAAAATTAGAAAAGAAAAACAGGTTAGTCACATCTTAAGCTTTGATGCAAAACACAGTGCAGTGTTATAAAGTACCAGCACACTAGAGACATTTAGGGGGAAAAGTAAGAACAATATTTTAAGTTCTATAATTGATATTTTAAAGAAGTCCGTCAATCCCCAAATAAATGTACATAGTCTTCATGGAAAACATCATATCTTACTCCTCCTTTCATTCATTGGTGGTTTAGTATTGTTTTCATTTTTAGTTACTTGGATAGGGAAGGAGGCAAAGAGCACCATTTTTGTCCAGCTCCTCAAGATCTTCATCTAACCATTCTTCCCTATATTCTTCACCTAATTTATATTCCTATTAAGTACACCAGTAATCTTCCATCTTACTAGGTTAAAAAAAATAGTGGGGTTATTCACCTTTCTAGCAAGATTAATGGTTTATGTAACTGCTGTGACGGATGGTCAAAATCATCAAACATTATATTAACTCAATAATCAGCTTGTTTCTCCCTTCAGGGAACAAAGTGCATAACGTTGGAGGGTGAAAAGAGCCAAAAGGTAAGTGCATGCATCTGTTTGTGCACCTTTTGCCACCCTTCTTTCTCAGAGTATGCATTTCTCAAAAAATGGGAGAGAAGAAGACCAAGCCACAACTTTCAGATAATCCCTTTTGACCACATCATAAAAATCAAGATTATTCAAAATTTACAATGTGTCTTAACGTTATTATTTGTGCCTTTCCATTTGGAGCCTAATCATCCAGCCTTGCATTAACTGTTTTACATGTATATGTCATGTGTTCCCAACCAGACTATTGAATGGAACAAACTGGGAGGGGGCAGGGAAAGTGGGTTTTGTGTGTGTGTCCCCCATATTACATGGGATGTGGCAGTTGCTTGACAGATAATTTGTTGTATGAATATGTCCCTCATACACTCATGTTTCCCTCCAAAAGATGTACATCAAAGCAGCTCTGTCCCTGTTCAAAATGGCACAGAAGGAAGAATATGTTTCTCTCTTTACATCATCCATCCATCCCACACCCCACCCTTTTGCTTCTCTCCCCTACATAGAGGCCCAGTTCTCACATATCTTACAAAACTTTCCACCAGCCCAACTATATTTGTCATCATGATTATGGCATGCATGTAGTAGGGCCTCAATAAATTGTCATTGAATGACTGATTATAGGCAAAATAAATGAAAGAAAAAGATGAATGAAGGAATGAATGAATGGCATAAGTATTGATTGAGTGTGCTCCCGGAGATGTTGAAGTACATCTTGGCAGCAGACCTAAATATCTTTGCTCTATCTCAGCTCCAGGTGAAACTTGTAGCTCGGTCATCAATGTCATGACAGTTTCAGGATTCACACACCAAACCTATGAATGTTTCCTTGAGGTGTATTTTGAGAATAAATGCTCCGTATCTGGGATGGAAGATAACCAATGGTAGAGATGGGCAAACTAATAATTTCTGCTGCAGATTTCTTCCATTTGAAGCCTTCTTTTAGCCTAAACTATGATCATTGATGTACAGGGTTCCATGTTCTCCCGCAGGGCTCATGAAGCTCTGACTACACACTTAGAATCATCACCACTGCCCCATGTGCAGCCCCAATTGCAGAAAACTTTACTGAGAAGAGGCCAACTGAAATGGAAGTTTTTGGAAGTGGTAGCTATATTATAAGAATTTCTTTAGAAGATTCCTCTCTCTCTTTCCTAGGTACTTGGCTAAAGTTTAATATGAAAATACTCATAAATCTAATATACACACAGTTTAATAACATAGGGTAAAAGAAAGATTTTCATAAAGCTGGTCTCCAAGAGCAGATCAGGAAGAAAGAGCCTAGATATAGATAATGAAAATCATCCCAAAATTTACTCTCCATCTCACAGTAAAGCTTAATAAGATAGATGATGTTTAGGAACTTAGGAAATGAGCATTTTTATTGTTTGTGATCTTCATTTCTGCCTACTGGTTTTCATTAACTTAGTGGATTTATGTCTAAAGAATAAATACAAGTGGGTTTAAAGTAAAAGAAGGCCCATTTATAGATACCAACTGATGCCATGTGATAAAAAAAAAAAAAAGAGCCTAGAATTGGGCTGGCCTAGAATGTTTGGGTGGAGGAAATTGAGCCCCATGGGTCTCGTATAAAATCTTCATGTTCCTCTTCGCCCAATAAGTCAACAAGTATTTTCTGAACTCCCCCCTCCCACTTCTGCATCTTAAGACCCTCCTGGGAATTTGGTTTAATTTGAAAAGGGCGTAGTCAAACAAACCCCAGAAAAGTTAGTGTACAGTATAAATGAAAAATAGTTCAAGCTAGGATGGTGTGGTGAAACTCAAGTTTAATATGTAGAAATTAAACACAGGCCTGTTTGTTTTATTTATGTGTATATCTGGTCATGTGGTTTGGGTGGGATGGAAGGTGGTTGTTCGTAACGAATACTGTCAAACACAGCTCAGGAAGAACCCAGAGGAAGGTAAGGTGCGTTTGCTTTTTCCCATCTCTAGATAACAGACACACCGGACCTATCTACACTTAGCTTTGGGCCCTACGCCGGTGGCTCCCAATTGCCTAAACCTTCCACGTTCTGGGACTGGATCCTCCCTGTTCCCCATTTGTATCCCAGATGCAAAGGACATGCCAAAAAAAAAAATTCCTGAGTCTTACCGAATCACCCACAACTGAAGCAGGTGTTTTCATCATAAGGAAGCAACCCATCAGGACTATCTCAGGCAAGGAAAAGGACCATGATAAGGCAAGAGGTATAGCTCATGAACGCTGCAAGCATGTTCAAGAAAACACCATTTCTGACAGCTCAAGATTCCCTAATGCAGGACGAATCAAATTCCACCAGCCTCGACCTGGCTGCCTTATGGAGGTATAACCCTCGTGCAATGCACATGGGTATTGAAGAAGGCACTTCTTCAAAACTTTAAGGCAACAATTAAGTATTCCATTGTCATGGCTCAATTAAATGGTTTGGCCTTAGAAAATTGGGGATTGTAAAGTGAGGATGGAATGTGCTTTGATCCTCTTTCCAGGGTTATTGTTTCATTAATAAATGAACATGTCATTTGTCGCACCAGAGGGAGCTCATGCCCTCCAGGCTTTTTTCCCTTTTTTTGTTCAGGTTTTATAAAGATGAATTTCCAGTGCTCTGAAATACCATGGATTAGTAGTTAAGCCTGACAGCACTTCGGGGAGTAGCGAGCTTAAAGTGCTGCGCACAGGTCTCCAGAGCACTTGTTTACTAATAGAGGAAATCAGCGGCCGTCTGCAGCTGCTGATATCGCATTACCATTTGGAAAGACAGTAGCTGAGATAACAAATCACACAGTTTTAATAATGACTCCTGCATTCCCATTTTTTTGTTGCCTGCGTAATCGTAAAGGTTGGATTTCTTCCAAATAAACAGATAAAAACAGTATGGAACTTTTATCTTTTAATGATAATGACAACACATCATGTTTCACTAAAAGTTTCCTGCTGAATTTTTTTCTGATTTCTAGAGTTTCAATAAAATGTAATTATACTTTATAATTCTACTCATTTAATCTTCACTTCAAAAACTCTTCACAGTGAGCAAGTTTGCTAGGCACCAAGGGTAGGGCACAGTTGCCTGGGCTTACCCATGTTGACTTGTTCCCGCATTCTGTCATGGGGTAAACCTGTCATTGAAACTGCATCTAGTCCATTGAGCTGCTTTGCATTCAAATTAATAGCTAGTTTAATTTGAATGTAAAATAGCTCCATTTATGCCATCATTTAAAAAAAAAGGGCATTTGGCAATGAATGGATGTTTAAGATATGATACATTTGCAACGAATTTTTAATCCTAAATTGAACGTATATTAGGATGGGGACATTTTAATATCAATAGATAAGTCATAAAAGAAGTCCTTTAAAAATCTGCATAGTAAATATGTGTTTTAGGGGTCAAAACTATGCCATTGTACAGATACAGTACAGGGTTTTAGTTCATATGGTTGGCACTAGGCATTTTCCGGCAAATCTGTGCATTGTTACATTTCTATAGCCCAAGAATGGCAATTGATTTTTAAAACACATGCTGCAACTTTATTTGCTCAGTAATTACATGGATTTCATTTGGAGGTCAAGGAAGGAACAACTAAATAGGAAAATGAAGTCTTCCTCCCTTGTGCCATGAAACCATAAAAGTTGGCAGACAGAAAGGAATGCTAAACTTTTTCCCAGAGCTCTGAGTTTGGTTTCCACTGGTCCATGTTCCATTGGGTGATTAGAGAAAGCTTTTTTAAAGCCTTACTTCAGAATGATCTTAATTGGTGCAAGGTTGAGCCCTTTCTAGGAGGGGAGGGAAAAGGTTGAATAGCCTTTTCAAGTCACATGAAAGTTTCTAGGATGAATGTACGATAATTAGATTAATAAGTAGCTTAATTTATCACAGCTGAGGATTTCAACAGCCACACATTAGAGCAAGAAAAAAAAGATTAGTGTGATTCTAGTTTGTAAAAAAAAAAAAAAAAAAAGAATTGTACTGAAACTTGATTAACGTTAAACACAAAGTGCTTTTCTTTCTCAGTAAGGGAAGGGGGAGGAATATAGAGTGGGGAAGTGGGGTAAGGACGTGAAATATTCAGAACAGCCCATTTTATTCTTTCTGTCTCCCAGTGAATGAGCAGTGTGAGGATTGCTTGGACAAACTTCTCCCTTTACGGTTTCCTACCCTTAAAATAAGGGTAGGTTGGCTCTAAGACTGTAGAATCTTAAATTTATGTTGCCTGCCCACATTATAGAGATACATCATTTCTGATGTGCAATTTGTCATAAGCAGATTGTCTCATCTCCGTTTTGAGAAAGAAAGAAGTAATGTGATTGAGAAAAGAATGAGATTTGGAGGAAACCATAATTTCGGTTAGTATGTGGTAGGAACACGGGGGCTAAGCTTGCTTGATATTATTTCAAACAGTGATCTCACAACTAAAGAGTAGGGATTTAGACCTTTGCCTTTAAAAAGTCATAGTGTGGGGGTGCAAGGGTGGTTCTGTGGTGGAATATGGCCTGCCATAGGGGAGACCCAGATTCGATTCCCAGACCATGCACCCCCACCCCTACCCCCCCCAAAAAAGCCATAGTGTGATCAAACAAGGCATGAGTTGAGATGAGCAGTATTTGTTGATAAAACATGCAAAATCAAGACAATTATAATAACAGTAAGAATAATGAATTTAACCTGGGTTACAAATCAGACAAGAACTGGCACTCAAAAAATTATGCATCTATTCAAATTATTATCCAGTGGGAGTCTTTTCTCCATTTCCTCCACAAATGTGCCATAAAACATCTTGAGAAAAGCAAAATCTCTTGGACCATCATATCCATCAGGGGTGGGCTAACGTCAGATAGATTAATCTTAACCTCCCTGGTTCTGAACTGCTACGAACAAAGAGCAGCACATGTCGAACAAGATGCCGGATTCCCAGTGGAAGAGCCTAGGGTGTGAAATCTCTGGTACTTATCAACACCCAACAGGAGTCATCGTTGGGACCCAGCTAACACGAGCCCAGGGGTCAGCGGTGTATTGGGCATCTCTGGTGGCCCCTGAAGGCCACCTGAGGAAAGGGTGTGGCTGGACATGGGTAGGCAGCTGTCACACCGTCCCAATGGAAGTGGAAAATTCAAAGCTAGAATATCTCCAACACCACAAAAAAAAAAAATGCAGTGCATTTCTCTTCTGTCTCCAAAGTTTCTGTAGAGGAGTTCTGAAGGTGGGGCAAGGGCGGGCTAGGCATGTGGCCCAAGCTGAGCTAGTGAAAAGTTACCTGGGGTCCAGTCGCTCATTGACCACGGCAGAGCCAAGGGCTCTCCTGCCCTGTCCTCTGTGATAAATTCAGTAACCCACAGTGCATTCATTGCCACCGCCGGAGTCTTCTCTCAGAGCACAAATCATTTCTTCTGCTGGGTGGAAGACAAGTTTAAATTGTTTCTTTTTTCTTTCGTCATATAATGAAAAACGACATAACCCTGTGAATGGAATGGGGCTTAAAATATTGACATTTTACAACATTAATGTAATTATGGACCCTGAGTAAACTCGGAAAGCGAAGACACAGTACAGCCATCAGCTCTAACCTGAAAATGTGCTTCTTCTAATCTAAAATGGATATCTCATTACTGGTTGGCATTATTTATTTAGGAGGCGATATGACCTCTAATTTGCCTTTAAATGATTAATTTGGTGTTTAAATAAGTGCCTTTTATTTAATTATGTTTTCTTCAACCAATCCACTTATGTCAATAAACTCTTTGTTTAACCTTCTTAAAGGAAACATTTTCTCTGCTCTGCGGCAATTAGTTAGCTATCAAATAAATACAGGAAAATGAACTAAAATTAAGGGCTGCCCAGGACAGCACATGGGCTTCAATCTGTGGAGTGGCCGATGCGTATTACTGTCAACTCTGTGATAGGAAGGGTATCAGTCCATTCTCCAACCTCCGGTTGTCTCCTTTCTGTTATAATTCACAGGGAGGCAACTCATTCCATAGAACCTGCCAAGCTGGGAACAACCAGGCACAATTTGAGGCATTTTTGTTCAATTGCTTGTTTTCTAAGTTTGCTCGAGACCTTTACAGATCTTCATGTTGGGAATGTATTGTCATTTTTCACAGGCAATTAAGAAAGAGATGAACATGGATACAATATTAAGTTCATATGGTAATGCCAATATTAATAACCAAGTGTTAAAAATTGTCTTTTGCAGACTCGGGGACATAATAATGTATTGTATATAGATCAGTTCATTTTTTTTTTCTGGTAAGTGACTTATTTTTAATATTGTCTTTCTAGACAATTATCAATGGGATTTGTTTGGATTTTGCTTTTTGGATTATTAATAGAGTTAAAAGCTAACAAATTTCCTTTAGATTTCTATAGTATGTGAAAAACAATTTTTAAAAAACTTGACCGGCAGTAACTAACCATCAACATTATTTTAAACTTTTGGGCTTTTTCTAATATGAGTTGATGAGTCATAATAATCACTCATTCTCAGAAAAGGAGCACAGCGAGCATATGCATTCTCCCTTTTTCTGTAGCCATAGACTTCTGATCTAGGGCACACAGCCAACAAAAATGTAGACTACGTTTGCAAGCCTGTCACTGCTTGCTGAACCAAACAACTAGAATCACTCGCAACTAGAATTGCTGAACCAAACAACTAGAATCACTCGCAGACATGAGGGCTCCCTATGTCTATTGAATTAAGGACAATTCCTCACTCTGACATTCAATGCTCCAGTTTTTCCAGCCTCCCCTACTTGCCTTACTCCTCCAAACACATGCCCCTCTGCTCTCTCATCAGACCAGAAGTTTGCACTTTGAGACTATGCTCTCCTTTCTCTCTGCCTGTGCAAGTCTTATCTACCATGATATATGTATTAGGGTTCAGTAGGGGAAAAGAATCAACAGGGGTTATCTGTAAATATTATTAAATTTTTATAAAACATGCTCATGCCACTGTGGGCATGTACAAGTCCAAATTCCACAGGACAAGCTGCAAGCTGGGTACTCTGATGAAGGCTTTTGAGGAATTCTGCAAGAGAAGGAGCTTGCTGCTGGCTGAAGTAGAGATGGAAATTCTTTCTTCAGACTGTTGAAATCATCACTTCTCCTTTTTTTTTTTTTGTTTAACTGTGTCTCCTTACATGTATGTATTTCTGTATTTATACATACACATGCAGAGGCAGATATGTAATATGTATATCCTAGTGAATTTTGTTCGCAACTTCTTTTTCTTGGCGGGGGAGGGTGGTGCACGTGCCGGGAATTGAACCCGGGTCTCCCACATGGCAGGCAAGAATTCTACCACTGACCCACCCATGGCACCCCACCACTTCTCCATTTCTTCCCCTGTATAACTGATAGAGTAAAATGTACTGGCATTGCTCTTGAATGTTTCAAATTTGATAATCTGCAAGCTGACCACTGTATATTTCCCAATAGGCATTCCGCAAATGTTAATTTATTGCTACCAGTAACAATTCAGGTGTCAACTGATTGGCTGAGACATCTCTCATTGTTGAAGGCAGTCTCTCCAGTTGATTGTAGATGTAATCAGCCATAGATGCAATCAACCAACTGATGATTTAAGCCCATGAAATGTCCTCACAGTAACAGTTCAGCCAGTGTTTGCTTGACCAAACAACTGGGCATCATAACCTAGTGAAGTTGACACACGAACTTAGCCATTATAATATCATAAAAAGAGTGAGGTCTTTGCAGTCAAAAGGGGGACCGGTTGAAAGTCATGCTTTCAATTGATAGATCCCCTATTATTACGCTCATATGACATCCACTACTTTTTTTTCTTTCATATCATTGCTGCCAACCTGTTATTACACTTTTGATTATTATTTGCCTCCCCCTCTGCGCCATAAGCTCTACCCGGGCAGGAATGATTTCTGTTTGGCTCACCATTTTCTCTCCAGGGGTAGCATAGTGCCTGGCACTCCATAAGCAGATAAGAAGTATTTGTTGAGTGAATGGAATAAATATCTCGGAAACTGTTTTCTCATCTGTTAAACGAGGCTAATGATATCTCACTCCCAGGGATGTCACGAGAAATAAATGAACAAATGAAATGATGTTAGATATGTCACGTAACTAGTGCATATTCCATTCTCAATAAATGGGAGGCAATATTGTGCAATGATTCACATTATGGACATTGGAGTTTGACCTCCGACTCATGGGCCTGAGTCGCATGCTTGTGGTAAGGCATTGGAAAAATAATTTACATTTCTTCCCCTATATAACTGATACAATAAAATGTACTGGCATTGTTCTTGAATGTATTAAATTTGATAATCTGTGTGTTTACCACAGCATATTTCCCAGTAGGCATTCTGCAAATCTTAATTTATTGCTACCCATCACTCATCTCATCATTTATTGTTCATTCAAAAGATATTTACTGACTGCATGCTATGTGCCTGGCACTGAGCTATATGCTGGGAATATAGTGGGAAATAATGCAGAGAAACCATGTTCTACCTCATGGAATCTGCAGCCAAGTAAGGTAGTTCATTAAATAAATTACATGCAGGCAAATATATAACTACTAATTGTGCATAACAGCAAAGAAAGAAAAGGACAGAATGCTATGAGGAGTAACAAAGGCAAGGATTTGCGAAAGTATCTATTTTCATTACCTAGCTCATTGCCAACAGGTCCATTAACTTGGCTTTCTCCCTTCTCATACTTTCCTAAATTTGGAGTCTTTCTCTTTCATTCAAACTCTATACACACTGTACTTTCATTGCTGTGTTTGTCTTACTCCATTACAATGGCAGCTATTACTAGCTATTCTTTCTAACCTCATTTAAACCCTTTCCTAATGCTTCCATTTGGACTATAAACTTCTTGAAGGCAAGAACTATGCCTTACTTGCCTCTGTTGTCATGGGATTTTATAGGGGGCCTGCCACAATCTAAGGCTCCAGGAATGTTTGTGAAATAGAAATAAATTTTACCCTCTTTTTTGACTTTTGAACATGAAAAACTTACCTTACTTCAAATTAACCTCTCTAATCATCCCACTAGAACCTTGCTTTATTTAGCACATTTTCATACATCAATTTTTGCGTGTTGTAGATGATGGATAAATCAGAAGCAAGTTGGGAGAGACAGGATTGTAGTTATGACAAAGCTTTAAGATCCTATGGCAAGAAGGATATTCTTGGAAGAATCCCAGACTGAAATCCCTAGACCCAAAATTGGAAGATATTCTGTTTTCTGCAACATTTTAAAGTACCTTCTCAACATAAAATCCAGCTTCTGGTTGTGCCACGATCTTATAAAAAAGAAAAGTCATCATTACTCATAACCAAAAGCATCACAGTGGCTATTTCTGGCAGCACAATCCATTTGCAGAGAGGAAAACATTTAAATTCTACCCATTCTGAGACTAAATAATACAGCAGAGAAAATGTATCAGCGCACCCAACTGGAAAATCCAGAGATGGGGATGTCTTTAGATGAGGCTTGAGACAATGCCTCATCCAAAAGATCTGGGTTCTTTCCATCTTTAAGAGTCAGTTTCATCCTAAAGCTGGCTTCATTCTTAGTCCCAAGATGGATGTCACAGACTCTGGGGTCATATGCTCTCTTTTTAGTGTCAGAGAGAGCAACTTTATTCAGCATTCCCAGAAAACCCCTGATAATCACTGCATGGCTGGCTCAGTTCACACACTACCCTTGATTCAATCACTGCAGCCAGTGGGATGGAATTTAATGATTGCCTTGGCTTGGGTCATCTATCTGCAATTCCCCCCCATCCCACCCCAGAATGGGGAGCAGAGATGTCAGCTTCCACAAAATCACATGGCTCCAAAAAGGAAACTAGGGACTGCTGAGGAGAGGGGAGGAGGAAATGGATGCTGGCAAGGCATCTAACAAATGTTGATTACCGGGCAATATTAGTCTATGAAGCCTGCCTACTCAAGAGTATAAAACCACTCATGCAGATCAGCAAAAGGGAAAGGAAAAGTCATGGATTCCGTCGCTGTCTTTTGAAAATGACATCATACCCTGGACATAAAAATGAGCTTTGCTTTTGTACCTGTTCTGCTCAGAGGAATTTATGGTCTAATAAAATAGGCATTTTTAAATAAAATTAAAAATATTATAAGTCATTATAGATGAGAGAAGCTCAAATAACTACATGAACTTAAGTATTAAATTTCCTAATAGAGATTTTGACATTTTACCTTATTTTCGAATGGAAAAGGAAAATGATTCGAGACAATTTTAGGGGAAGGCCTTCACTTGTCTCCACATATTTTAAGCAAGTGAAAGCTGCTGGAAAATCCACTTGATATTTATTACTTTTCCCTTTTTTCTTCTCACTCTGTCTATTTCCTAGTTGCACCTCATACTTCATCCCTTCTCTCTCACTCACGCTCTCTCTCTCTCTCTCACACACACACACACACACACTTCTTTTCTTTCTCTATCCATCATTTCTCTCCTTCCACTTTGTCTTCCTTCCTTCCCTGAAATTCTCTTTACTCTTCTGTCTTCCCATTCTTCTCCCTCTTTTCTATCATGTTTTCCACTCTTCCTCTCTCCCTGAATGGGTCCCAGTATTTTGAAAGCACAGATGGATTCGTTTAGAAGGAGAAAATCAGTTCTGTTTTGTTCACCAATGTCATGGAAACAAGTGTGATGTCTGTGATGATAATTAAGGTCTGTTTGGAGTAGAACTATTTCCACTGCTCTGTGGCTTCCAAGATGTATCAGAGGACAAAGTCTCAGCTGCCTAGTTAGATATATGCTGGTTTCACCAAAATGTTCTGCCTTAATAAAGGAGAGAAACTCCAATCTGTTTGCATGTGAGCTCTACAGTCTAATTCTTATCTCTCTAATTCTCACACTACCTGTATTAGTTAGGGTTCTCTGGAGAAATGGAATCAACAGAAAATACTCACAAATATAAAATTTATAAAGAGCCCTTTCAAGATGGCGGCTTAGCAATGTGCGTGTTTTAGTTCATCCTCCAGAACAACTAATAAATAACCGGAAACAGTACAGAACAGCTCCTGGGGCCACGTCAGTGACCGGACACACAGCATATCCCAGTCTGGACCAGCTTGACCGGCTTGAGTGCCCCAGAACCGTGAATTCCCCAAGCCACAGTGGCCGGTGCCCCTCCCCCACAGGCTGCTTCCCAGAGGGGAAAGGAAAGAGACCTTACCAGCAGCAGGAGCTGAGCCCAACCAAACGCCAATTGTGGCATTAATTAACAAATTCTGACAACTAAAAATAGGCCCCAGCTCAGGTGAACCTGGTCAAAGTGGAGGTCGATCATTTTTCCCCTGGTGCCAAGGGGGTAGGGCTGATGGAAAAAGGGGGAAAAAAAGGAAATAGAGGTTTTTGTGGCTGTGTTTCTACAAAGGCTTGACTGCCTTTGGATACAGCAGCAGGGCTTCTCAGGCTGCAACAGCCCCAGGCAAAGGCAGAAACAAGCTTGTTTGAGGGCTTGTCTGGAGCCTGTGCCTTCCCCAGGGGAGGGGTGAAGCCCAACTCAGGTGGAATCCTTCCTTCAAGGAATTCAGGCCCCAGGGCTTGATAATTTGAAGCCATTAAAACCAGCCTACAACCTCTCCTCTGTCTCCACCACACCCCCAGCAGGGAGAGTCTGCCAAAGCTAAAGGTACCGCATGATCTTATGCTGGTGGGACCTGCAGTCAGACAAGCACCACATACTGGGCAGGATAAGAAAAACAGAGCCCAGAGACTTCACAGGAAAGTCTTTCAACCTGCTGGGTCTCACTCTCAGGGAAAACCGACACAGGTGACTCTTTCCTCCTGATAGGAGGCCAGTTTGGTCTGGGAAAATCCGGGGGAGGTCTATAATACCTAACTAGACCCTCCTAAGGGGAAGGCACCATACAAGCAGGGCAAGAAAAAAGAAAACAAGAACTGAAAAATTATCCTCTGTTAAACAAAACCCAAGCTAGAGGTCCAGAAAAAGCTGAACTGAATGTCAAACAACAGATAGACAACAAATTCATCCAGCAAGAAAACCCTAGGTAAAAGAAGTGAAAGCAATCTCCAGAATAAACTAATTAAGGTAATTAAATACCTAGATGCCCACAAAAAATAACAAATCACACCAGGAAAATTGAAGATATGGCCCAGTCAAAGGAACAAACGAACAATTCAAATGAGATACAGGAGCTGAAACAATTAATTCAGAATATATGAACAGACATGGAAAATCTCATCAAAAAACAAATCAATGAATTGAGGGGGGATATAAAGAAGGCAAGGAATGAATAAAAAGAAGAAATCGAAAGTCTGAAAAAACAAATCACAGAACTTATGAGAACGAAAGTCACAGTAGAGGCGATGAAAAAAAACAGTGGAAGCCTACAATGGTAGATTTTGAGAGGCAGAAGATAGGATTAGTGAACTGGAGGACAGAACATCTGAAATCTGACAAGAAAAAGAAAATATAGGGAAAAAATGGGAAAATATGACCAGGGACTCAGGGAATTGAAAGACAATATGAAGTACACGAATATATGTGTTGTGGGTGTCCCAGAAGGAGAAGAGAAAGGAAAAGGAGGAGAAAAACTAATGGAGGAAATTACCACTGAAAATTTCCCAACTCTTATGAAAGACTTAAAATTACAGATCCAAGAAGTGCAGCATATCCCAAAGAGAATAGATCCAAATAGAGGTACTCCAAGACACTTACTAATCAGAGTGTCAGAGGTCAAAGAGAAAGAGAGAATCTTGAAAGCAGCAAGAGAAAAGCAATCCATCACATACAAGGGAAGCCCAATAAGACTATGTGTAGATTTCTCAGCAGAAACTATGGAGGCGAGAAGACAGTGGGATGATATACATAAATTATTAAAAGAGAAAAACTGCCAACCAAGAATTCTATATCCAGCAAAATTGTCCCTCAAAAATGAGGGAGAAATTAAAACACTTTCAGGCAAAAAATCACTGAAAGAATTTGTGAGCAAAAGACCAGCTCTGCAAGAAATACTAAATGGAGCACTAGAGACAGATATGAAAAGACAGAAGAGAGAGGTGTGGACAAGAGTGTAGAAAGGAAGACTATGAGTAAAGGTAAAAAGAAGGAAAATTAGATATGACATATAAATCCAAAAGGCAAAATGGTAGAAGAAAGTACTACCTGTGCAGTAATAACACTAAATGTTCATGGATTAAACTCCCCAATCAAAAGACATAGACTGGCAGAATGGATTAAAAAACAGGACCCATCTACATGCTATCTTTACTCAAAGGACATGAGGACAAGGACACAAATGGACATTTGCACACCAATGGTTATAGCAGTATTATTTACAATTACCAAGAGATGGAAGCAGCCAAAATGTCCATCAACAGACGGATGGCTAAACAAACTGTGGTACATACATACAATGGAATATTATGCAGCTGTAAGACAGAATAAAGTTAT
The DNA here is from genome assembly GCA_004026745.1 of Myrmecophaga tridactyla. Classification (NCBI taxonomy): domain Eukaryota; kingdom Metazoa; phylum Chordata; class Mammalia; order Pilosa; family Myrmecophagidae; genus Myrmecophaga; species Myrmecophaga tridactyla. Next base: position 71,558 of record PVIY010004437.1, on the reverse strand, counting down.
AAAGGATGTAACAACATGGATGGACCTTAAGGACATTATGCTGAGTGAAATTAGCCAAAAACAAGAGGACAAATGGTCTCACTGTTATGAACTGACATTAGTGAATAAACTTGGAATATTTCATTAGTAACAGTGACCATCAGGAGATAGAAATAGGGTAAGATATTGGGTAATAGGAGCTGAAGGAATACAGATTGTGCAACAGGACTGAATATAAAAGCTCAGAAATGAACAGCACAATACTACCTAACTGTAATACAATTGTGTTAAAACACTGAATGAAGCTGAATGTGAGAATGATAGAGGGAGGAGGGCTGGAGACATAAATGAAATCACAAAGAAAGATAGATGATAAAGATTGAGATGGTATAATCTAGGAATGCCTAGAGTGTATAATGATAGTGACTAAATATACAAATTTTAAAAATGATTTTGAATGAGGAAGAACAAAGGAATGTCATTATGCAGGGTGCTGAAAATAGATGGTAATTAATATTTTAAAATTTCAACTTATGTGTGAGACTAAAGCAAAAAATGTTTATTTGTTACAAAATTTATATTTTGACTACTGCATTTCCTAATATAACTTATGTAGATAGCTTGGTTGAACAACATAAGTACATAGAACCTTGGATAAGACATGAGATTTTGTGGGTTTGTCCAGAGTGATGCCCCGATGAATCCCAGAGTGATTTGATCAGTGAGTGGAAAAGTATTTGCAAAG
>PVIY010004437.1:0-70734 GCA_004026745.1 Myrmecophaga tridactyla | reverse complement strand
CAACTTATGTGTGAGACTAAAGCAAAAAATGTTTATAATGTTACAAAATTTATATTTTGACTACTGCATTTCCTAATATAACTTATGTAGATAGCTTGGTTGAACAACATAAGTACATAGAACCTTGGATAAGACATGAGATTTTGTGGGTTTGTCCAGAGTGATGCCCCGATGAATCCCAGAGTGATTTGATCAGTGAGTGGAAAAGTATTTGCAAAGCCCCTTCAGGAAATGGTGAGAATGGGGGAAAATACAACCTCCCCAATTTGAATTCTTGATATTCTCACAAGCAGTGAAGACGACCAAAGCTGTAGGCTAAGCCCCCAATCTTGGGGTTTGTTCATATGAAACTTAACCCCACAAAGGATAGGTCAAGCCTACTTAAAATTAGGCCTAAGAGTCATCTCCAAGAGAACCTCTTTTGTTGCCCAGATGTGGCCTCTCTCTCCAGCCAACACAACAAGCAAACGTACCACCCTCCCTGTCTATGTGGACATGACTTCCAGGGGTGTGAACCTTCCTGACAACGTGGGACAGAAATCCTAGAATGAGCTGGGACTCAGCATCAAGGGATTGAGAAGAACCCTAGAATGAGCTGAGACTCAGAATCAAGGGATTGAGAAAATCTTCTCGACCAAAAGGGGGAAGAGTGAAATGAGACAAAGTGTCAATGGCTGAGAGATTCCAAACAGAGTCAAGAGGTTATCCTGGAGATTATTCGTATGCATTAAGTAGATATCACCTTGTTATCCAAGACGTAATGGAGAGGCTGGAGGGAACTGAAAATGTACAGCTGGGTTCCAGTAGCCATGTTCCTTGATGATGATTGTATAATGATATAGCTTTCACAATGTGACTGTGTGATTGTGAAAACCTTGTGTCTGATGGAATGATCATATGTTGGGAATGTTTGTGTTTCTTTCTTTTAATTTTTTTAATTTAAAAATTAATTTAAAAATTTTTAAAAATTTATAAAAGTGCCTCACATAACCTTGAGAACGCAGAGTCCAAAATCTGCAGGGCAGGCTGTGAAGCTGATGATTCCAATGGAGGGGCAGGACGAACTCCACAGGAGAGGCTCGCTGGCTGAAGCAGGAAGAGAGCCTGTCTCTCCTGAATCCTCCTTAAAAGGCTTCCAGTGATTAGATTAAGCATCACTCATTGCAAAAGACATGCGCCTTGGCTGGTTACAAATGGAATCAGCTGTGGATGTAGCTGACGTGATCATGATTTAATTCTATGAAATGTACTCATCGCAACAGACAGGCCAGCACTTGCCCAACCAGACAAACAGGTACCACCACTTCACCAAGTTGACACATGAACCTGACCATGACACCACCCTTGAGAGCTTAGCTTCCCACCCTTATTTCAGGGTCTTGAAGAATTAGTAGGTATGGGACACAAACAGTGGTTAGACAAACTAGAATTTTAGGCTTAGGATATTATTGTCTTAACCTCTGGTTGATTTTTTCAACTCTGACGTTTCTGCAGAGTAGCATGGAATCTTTTTCCCAACTAATTTTAGCCATTAACCATTAACATTATCAAGAAGGATATATCACAAACAAAAGACAATGACTTTAAAGTCAAGTAAAATGTAGTAGCTCTTGCTTATAAAAGAAAGACATTATGCTTTGGAGTCAGCCTAAGCTAAGCAGTTCTCAATAAAGGAAATTCATTGCATGTTTCTTTAGGGAACACTTTAGCATAAATTTTTTTTATTTGCAGTTTTAGAAGTTATTTCTATTTTTCAAAATGCCCTTGTTTGGGGAAAAACACTGCTTATAAAGGTTCTTGTAGAATATATAGCAGAACGGTTTCAGCCAACATTTTCTAGATAGGGCCACAATTGCTAATGGTCAAGGAAAAAAGTATGTCTCTGGAGAGATCATTTAATACTTAGGCCTTGTTTATAAAAAGTGGAAGACTACTGAGGCATTATTTTGTTTTTATATTTAGTTTTAGGAGATATCCTTATGATGACAGACAAATATGCTGTTTTCTGATAGCGAGAAATGTGCATCTAACCATCAGTGGATTTTCTTCAAGGCCCTTTTTGGTGATTCTGCCCAGCCATTAAGGTTTATGGCCATTCATACTAACAGAGTTCAGTCAACATTCAACAAACATCTATTGAGAGTCTGTTCACTTGAAAAGGAGACATTTTCTGCTTGAGATCCATTTGTTATATCCAAGTAGAGACATCTTGTGGGCTAAACTCTTCTTTTTATACTCAAAAGGAAATCTGAGCTAGGAATGTCATAGAAGCTATGAATGTGAAGGCCAGGGGAAATGTTTCAATTAAGAAGAGAAGACAGCTAAGCTTAGAAGCTGGGAGAGCTCATCATTTCAAGGAAAGAGGAAACAACTCGCAAAGGAGCCAAAAGTCTCATCAGAGAGGTAGGGAAAACACCATAGATGCTGTCATGGAACTCCACAAAGGAGAAATCTTTTCATTAGTCCTTGTATTTAGTTCACATTTTTAACAAACATATTTATTTTGCAACTTGGAGAATATTAAATAAAGAAAAGAATGAGAGTGACACCAGCAATCTCTGGCTATGTGAGAAAGACAAAGCAGAGGCTCCTAATGATGTAGCTGAGAGCAGTGTCAGGGAGGTGGAGACATCACCAAACTGCACACCAATTTAGTTGGTCTGGAGATTATTTTTTGGAAGCACTTCAGGTAATTCTAATGAGCATCTGTGGCTGAGAACCTTTGGTCTAGTCCATTAGCTCAGTTAATACAGGGCTATCTACTGTGAAACCCCTGTCTTGTGCTGATCCTTGTTTCAGCTCCCTTCCTTGCACAGAAGAAAGCTATATGATGTCTTTTTTTAACTAAGAAGGTGAACCTTCCTGGGGCTAATACAATCCTAGACACGGGCTCCAACTAGCATGAGATTCTCCTTGATTCTGACCAGACATCTGAGAATCCATCCAATTGTAGAGAATTGTGTAAAGTAATAATAATTTACCATTAGCTAATTAATAACTAAATTACAACTTAATAAAGTATGATTTAAGGGACATTTACTATAAATCAAGTATGATGCTAAGTACTTTGTTTGCATTAGTTTATTTTAATCCTCACAACCATCCAATGAGCCAAAAATACCATTTTTATTCCCACTTTTCAGATAAAGCATTAAACTGAGGAAAGTTTGCTCAAGATCATGAAGTTAGCATGTGGCAAATTCAGGCCTGCTTGACACCAGAACGCAAGTTGTCAACTGTTATGCTATATAATCTGTTGTTGACCTTGGCAATGAAGGATGGCTCAAACCAGCTGCCCTTCAACACCAGTTTAGAGCCTTATTAAAAAATGCATTGTATCCTTCTTTTCTATGACTATTACTTTTGAGAAATCCCCTTATATTGAAACAAAATTAAGGTTTGAGTTACTTTATCTTGGTCTGTTTTTGTTGAAAACAGCTGCCCACTGGACAGGTTTTAATGTTTATGCACCTATAACTAAATCTGCCATAATTTGTGCCATCTCATATCTAATAAGAGAATGAGTGTGGCAGCATGACTAAAAACATGGGGTTCTGGAGTCAGACAGACTTGCTTCGAATCTCAGCTCCAGTATATCTTAATTATGTAACCTTGGATACCCACGAATCCTCAATTTTCTCAACTGTAAAATGGGGATAATAATATCTAGGGAAGAGGAGATAAAGGATCTATTGTAAAAACAAATCAATAAATGGGAATAGTCTTTATTATTGCTATAACATTCCTTATCATATCATCATCATCATAAAGGTCCTTCGGGAATTTCATGCAAATTAAAAACAGAAGTTGTTTGTGTTGTCTCTTCTGCACGGATTTTATGACTTTCTAGACTAGTGCTCTCCCATAGAGCTTGCTGAGATGACGGAAATGCTCAATAATGTATAATATCACCCGATATGATAGTTAGTCCCATGTGACTACTGAGTACTTGAAATTTGGAGTGAGTGAGGAGCTAAATATTTAATTCTAAAAAATGTTAATTAAATAGAGATAGCCACAAGTGGCTAGTAGCTACCTTACCAGAAAATGCTATTCTAGACAAAAGCCCTGGGACCATACCTGAGCTGAATGGATTAAGAAGGGTTCTGTAACTTCATAAGTTGTCATTGGTGACAGCTAATATCCTACTGGGGTCATAATCTTGGTTAAGGATTCACTTCCCAGGGATTGTCAGGATCATGCAGAGTTGATGAATAGTATACAGTTTTCCTAGTAACCAGAATATTGGATTTAATCTAAGTACCCATGGGTGCACTGTATTATGAGATTCTTGAACTTTTATGACTAGGCACATTTTTGGAAGTTCAAGAGCAGCTATCTAATGAAAATATTGAGGAATCCACTTGGACTGTTATTGATTGGGGTTTTTTCTAACTGAGCAGAAATTGCTAAAAGCCTAGTGGGGAAAAAAAAAAAGGACACCTGTGATAATATTTTGAAATCTGATTTTTTAAAAATAGCCTCAGAAGCTACTAAAAAAAAAGAGCGAGAGAGAGAGACTTTTAAACTTCCCAAAACAACTTCCAATATATAGGGAAATGGTGAGATAAAAAAAAAAGACTAACAGAAGCAGAGAACACGGAAGCTTCATTAGCTGCCTGATTCTGTGCACAGAGACAGGTAAACTACAAATACTTAACAAAAAGGGTAACACGAAGCTCCTCCTATTGACTCATGGGCATAAATGGAAAGCTCCAAAGTGGATGTGTGGCCAGGTAAAAATAGTACAGAGACAAAATAAAATCTATGCAAAAGATACAAATGGGGAAAGGAAAAGAAAGTTTCAATCTATAGAACACAAGGTAAATCTGTAGCTTGAACAAAGAAAAGTTAAATCAAGACGATGATGGAAGACAAGTGAATTTTTATTGATTGGAAGATCTCTGATAGGATTCCAGTCACATGATTCACAAACAAAATGGTATAAAATGCAATGTCCTCCATCAGTAGGTGACTCATCAGTAAATTGTGGCACATCCATCCAATGAAGTATTATGAAAAGGAAGGAAGAATATCTCACTGATCTCCAGGAAATATGAAGTTAAAAAAAAAGCCAGATAGAGAAAAGTATTTAGAGTATAAAGCATTTATAGTGTGTGTTTCTCGAAGAAAGGGTGTGTGTGTGATCTGCTTATAGTAACAAAACAAACAATAGGAGGATAAACAATAAAATTATTAAAGGGGTTATCTACTGGGAGAGGGAAGGAATAGGATGGAGGTAACAGAAATAAAGACTAGAATGCATCTTGTTTTGTAGATTTATCTTTGGAACCATACAAAATGAAAGTTAGAAGCAATCTCTAAAAATAAAAAATAAATGAATTTAAATGTATATTCAGTCTTTAGTGGGACAAAGTTAACCGCTGAAACTCTTTATAGCAACCATATTATGAATAGTAACTTTAGTACTATTATTCTGTGCAACGAAAAGAAAAGGAGAAACTTTATGATAATTTAATTTTATCATCTGTAGTGTGAAATTCTCAGTGAGGACAGAAGTAGATATGGCTGTAAGATAGAAGTGTTTGAATAAGAAAACATATAGTACTGAATTTTAATTAGAAATATCAATATGAAATCAGTGCATTTTATCTTTTCAAAAATAATTTTTCTGACTACATCCACTAAAAAAAGGATTAGAATAGCCTTAATAAGTACCTTTAGTACCCAGACTTGAATGACATTTCCCCCTAAGAAAGGAGGACTTCACTGGAAGAGGGATGGTTACAAGTCTGGGGCAGAAAATAAGCAAGATTAGCCTAGAATATCTTGTCATGTCAGATCTCAAGGAAAATATCAAACATTATTAAGTTTATGTCAAAAGGACCCAGGAGCCATCCTCATGCCAATGACAGAATAATGTGAGATTCAACCAGATACAGTTTGAAACCTATCAAATTCATGAATTCTTAATGACACTGAAACAAACGAGTTGGCCATGATTAGACAATGATACTGAACCAACTCATTTTTTGGTAACTGGTAAATAAAGGAAAGAAACAAGCATTTGTCTTGACTTTTCTACACAAGCTATACCACTGATTAAATAGTATATGAGGGGAATTTCTCTTTTTGGGGGGTGGGGGGATGGGGAGGTCTTCCAGCTAATAAATGAAGAAGGAATAATAGAATCGAACATCACCACTTGCAGTCTCTTAATGAATTCATGGATCTAGGCACTGAGCCTCAATGATCGGTCATATCACAAAGACAGACAGACAGACAGATGTGCCATCTGATGAAAGAACATAACAATCACTTCTTAAGCAAGCCTGGCCAAAAACCTCAACCTGTGTCTGATGAAGCCTTTAGATCCTACTATCAATTTATAGGAAAAAATCAGAGACATAAACATATTAACGGTAAAAATAATAAATATAATATAATAATACCTGTTGTCTTTGCTTTATTTGGATAAAGAAACCCTGGGAAGTCAACAGACAATGGTTCCTAAAGGAAGCAGGGGTAGTGTCACCAATTGTTCTGGTTTGCCTGGGACTGTCTCGGTTTTAGCACAAAGTCCTGTGTCCCAAGTAAACCAGGACCTTTGGTCAACCTAGGCAGGGGGACAGATAGACATAAGGATGGGAGTAAGATTCTCAGTGAATACCTTTTTATATCATTTTAATTTTTGAACTAGATGAACTTATTAACTATATAAAGCACTTAAAAAAACATTTATGAAGGGCACACGGTGGTTCAGTGGTAGAATGCCTGCCTTCCATGCGGGAGACCCGAGTTGGATTCCCAGACTATGCACCACCACCCCCCAAAAAAACCATGTTTATTACAGGAAATATCAACTATATCCCAAACTAGAGAGAGAATAGTGTAATGAACCCCCAAGTTTTCATCACCCAGCTTAAACTATTATCAGTGTATGCCCAGTCTTGGGAGGGGGCACTCACTTCCTCACATTAATTTGAAGTAGCTCCAAGATCCTTTCATCTCAAAAAACAATTTAGTGTGTATCTAATTTCCTTGCTATTTATTACAAACAATGTTGTGGAATATCCTTGTACATGTCTCCTTGTACTTGAGTTTGAGATTTCATCAAGAGTACTTGCCTAGAGTTGGAATTACTACGTTGTAGACAGCACACTTTAAAAATGTGTCCAGAAATGGCTGGATTGCTCTTCAAAGTTTTCTGCTTTTAAAACAATGCCTATGTTTAGTTTAGATGCTTGTGTAATGATATGGCTTCCGCAATGTGACTGTGTGATTGTGAAAACCTTGTGTCTGATGCTCCTATTATCTATCTTATTGAGAGATGAGTAAAACGTATTTTGTACGTTTGTAGATATGGATTAAAAATAAGTCAATAATAGGAGGAACAAATGTTAAAATGTATTTAGTAGATTGAAATGCTAGTGATCAATGAAAGGGCGTGGTAAGGGGTATAGAAAAAATGGGGGAAACAAAGGCTAAAATGTATTGGGTAGATGGAAATCCTAGCAGTTAATGAGAGGAAGGGGTAGGGGGTATGATATGTATGAGTCTTTTTTTTTTTCTTTTTATTTCTTTTTCTGAATTGATGCAAATGTTCTAAGAAATGATCATGGTGATGAATATACAGCTATGTGATGATATTGTGAGTTATTCATTATATACCAAGAATGGAATGATCATATGGTAAGAATGTTCATGTTTGTATGTTGTTACATTTAAATAAAAAAAGAAAGAATGTTTGTTTGTTTGTATGTTAAGTTTTATCAATAAATATGTTCAAAAAAAAGGAGTGCCCACCTTTTCATGAAGATGGCACCAAAAGCAGAGAAGGAAGCCCCTGTCCCTCCCAAAGCTGAAGCCAAAACAAAGGCTTTGAAAGCCAAGAAGGCAGGACTGGAAAGTGTCCTCAGCCACACACACAAAAAGAATATCCACACTTCACCCACATTCTGGGACCCAAAACGCTGTTTCTCAGAAGACAACTCAAATATCCTCAGGGGAAACCAAGCTTGACCACTATGCCATCATCAGGTTTCCCCAGATCCCTCAGTCAGCCATGAAGAAGGCTGAAGACAACCACACAGTTGTGTTCATTGAGGATGCCAAGGCCAACAAGCACCAGACCAAGAGGCTGTGGAGAAGCTCTGTAGCACTGGTGTGGCCACAGTCAGCACCCTCACCAGGCCCAGTGGAGAGAACAAGGCGTGCATTCCACCAGCTCCTCACTCTGATGCTTTGGATGCTGTCAACAAAATTGGGATCATTTAACTGAGTCCAGCTGGCAAATTCTAAGTATAAGTTTTTTGGCCATTAAAAGAAAAGGGGGAAAAAAGTATCCACTATATGCTATTTTGCTATTGACTGTTCTAGGCGCTTGGGATTCAGCAATGAACAGAATTTTATTCCTACATATTTCAGCATGGATAGAGAGCTGAACCATTGTGCTGAGAGACAAAGGTAAGATGTGATATATTAAACATGTATATTCTTGAATTACCCACTAAACAGTCTAATGTTAATTTATGTATTATTTATATAGAGAGACATAAATACATTATTTAATACTCTTAAAAGAATAGATGGACATTGCCCTCCCCACTCCATGGGACATGACATCCAGGAGTGAAAGTCTCCCTGGTGATGTGGGAGATGACTCCCAGGGATGAATCCAGACCTGGCACTATGGGATCAACAATTCCATCCTGACCATAGGGGGAAAAGAAGTGTAATTAATAAAGCATCAGTGGCAGAGAGAGTTCAAATAGAGTCAAGACGCTACTCTGGAGGTTGCTCTTATGCAAGCTTCGGTTAGACTTTGCTACGTATCATAACCTGCCAACCCCCAACCAGGATCATTCCAGCCATTCCTAAAGAACACCTAGGGCAATTTATAAGATTCCACAAGGGTTCCATGCACTAGAGTAACTTGCCAGAAACCGACAACTTCCAGATGGGTCCCTGGTCCAGATAAGTCTGAAACCTAGCCCAACCTCTCCAGAACATCAGATAGTTCCATCTCCCTACCCAATATTAGTGATAGACTCTTCCAATATGAGAAATTCAGAATTGCCATAGCCCAAACACCCCTAAAGAGAGGGATGGAAAGGTCAAAGGTGATGGTGGAGTTATACAGAGAAGATAGGATTCAACAAATGAATATGAATGTTAAATCATTAAGTTAACATCTCTTTAAATCTCCAGTATTTTAGAGCAGCTAGAAGTAAAAACAAAATTGTGAAATTGTAACCCATGTCAAACTCTGAAATGTGTTCTACAACTAATTGTCATGCTGTGCTTTGAAATTTATAGCTTTTTTCTATATATGTTATTTTTCACAAAAAAAGAAGGGAAAAAGTTCAGTTGTGATGATAAAAAAGTATTTAAGCCCTCTAGCCTCCTATATTCTGGTGCAGCTAGAAGTAAAAATATGAGAGGATCGTATGGTGGCCCATGACAAACTCTAGGATCTGTCCTGTAACTACTTGTTAAAGAGTGCTTTGAAAACTATTGCTTTTTTTTATTTCTTTGCTTTATATATATGTTATACTACACAATGAAAAACGTTGAAAAAAAAAGAATAGATGCAAAAATTGTAATAAGGTCACCTCTAGGAAGGGAAAAAAAAGCAATAGGACTGAGGATGTGTATCAAAAGGCACATAAACTTTATCTAACTTTTCTCTTTATTAGAAGAAAAGATAAGGAGCCAATGTATTATAATAGTAACAATGGTCAATTTTGGGTATTGGAAACACTTTTGGGCTTTTAAAAATATATTAATCCTATGGGCAGGCCATGGTGGCTCAGTGGCAGAGGTCTTGCCTGCCATGCTGGAGACCCGGGTTCTATTCCCGGTGCATGTCCATGCAATATATATATATGTATATATATAAATTAATATATATAATATATATATATTAATCCCTGTACTTTATCACTTTCTTAAAAACTAAGATCCTGTGGCAAGGGATTGTAAAGTTTTAAGAAACATAAGATATAGTTTATACAATTCATAGAGAAAAGTCCTGAAAGAATTGAGTTCATCTCAGAAATAAGAGAGAAGATTCTTCCTCTGCTACAGAAGGGCAGATGAAGCAATGGATAAAGGAAATTAGAAACAATTGAGAGAAAAGGGTTAGGGAGTTGATGTAGATTACAGATGATCTTCAACTTCTCAGTAAATCAATAATCAAGACCATCTTCTGAGAGCAAAGGAAAGGAATAATCAAGTGGTGGGTTTCAAAAATATGAAGAAGCTTTTACACAATCTATTAGGAAACTCATTAGCAAGTCAAGAGATTAATAAAAGGATTACAGAGCAGCAAAAACAGCCAAGTGAGATTTGATAGTATGAAATTGCAAGTGAACTAAATGAGAATGGTTTCATGTCTTCAGCAAACCCTGGTGGCCTAGGGGAAAAAAAAAAGAAAGAGAAATTAATTGGTAATGGTGAACATGATCTAGTGATTGACTTGGTTGTGTGTATGGGGGTGGATTTGATGGAAACGTAAGAGGCAAGTTACTCTAGAATAATAAAACATCCTTTCACTCTCTCAACTTGTTGGTCAAACTGGATAGATGCTGGAAAAAGCTTTAGCTGGCTTGGGTTAGTGGCTGACGAAGGCTAGCACATAGGACAATGATTCTGTCCCCAAGGGCACTGGCCATCAATCTTGGCAACCTTTCTTACTAAACTTGACATGAGCTCAGAACCCTCCTTAATTCAGTACTCCAAGGACTTAGTACCATTCTTTTAGTGGACACAGTGTGAAACCTTCTGGACACACCTGTACCAGACTGTGAGCCCTGCTAAGGTAGTAAGCATGTTATATTAATCTTTGACATTATTCCAAGTGTCATCTCTGGCACATCATATGCCCTCACTCAAAACATGATTATGTAAAGAAGAAAGGGAGATAGAGAAGGAGGAAAGTAGTAAGAAAACAGAGTCCAGGATAAAAACAAAAAACAGGTTCAGGAAAAATAAGAGAAAAGGAAAAGTTTAAAAAAACAACTAAGATTGGAATCAGAAAGGGAGCTCAAAACTGGCGATCTTTGAGTTGGCACTGTTTCAAGTTATGAAAATAAAGTTACAGGTTTGCCTCTTCTAATGAATCAAAACAACACTAAATAGTTGTTAAGCCCTAACTACAAATTTTCTTCTGTGAATGCTTCTCCATCTTTTCCTGCAAAGAATTGATTTCTCATTAGGTCACCTATGAAACGTAATAAGCCATAGCTGAACTTTAACTTTATGCAGTGTTCTTAAACAAATTTAAAAATTAAAAGCTCAGGGGCGGCTGCTGTAGCTCAACAGGCAGAGCTCCGACCTGCCGTGTTGGAGGTCTGGAGTTTGATCCCTGGTGCCTCCTGCCCATATGCAAATTAAAAAAAAAAAAATTAAAAGCTCAGTTGCATTTATTTTGTTTACATGATATAGATTTTCTGTGATGCTGATATATAGAACTCTAGTGTTTTAAATTGATGAAAGTGTGAAATTTTTGCGTTGGTGTTTTCCATAAGATGCATAGAACACTTCAGCTAAAATCTATTATAATGTGGAGTACAGGGGAAATATTTCTGGTTCTTCTGATCCCTAACTGAAAGGAAAAGTTTAGGGAATCTAGTTGCATGAAACCTTCAACCACTGAGAATTCTGTAATGAATATGACTGCAAATGTTTTTGATAATGCTTATCTGAAAATGTTTCTGAAAATAAAGTTGATTAACATTTTCTCTCCATGTCATGACTCAAATTAATCTAACATGCTTGCTCTCTAACTGGCCTTTTTATGGAAAGAGTAGATGCTTTCCTTGGTCTGTACATCCAACTTGCCAATGGTAAACTTGTCATGGGGCAAAACATACCAGCCCTCTTAGCATCACCATCATCTGGGGTAGGACCAATGAGACTCATTAACAGATACTAACATGTCAATGGCAGAACACTAACAAGACTTAAGTGTGAAGGTAAATCTTCAGGATATATATGCAAAATATTTAAAATAAAGATTATATTTTCAAAATCAAGAGGAACTGTGGCTGATTTTCACCCAATTTGATTTGAAGTAACTAGATTTTTCCATAAAAACATTGTGAACCCCAAAATAAATATGCTTATTTTAAATTGCCATTAACATGTTAGCTAAAAATCACTTTATAAAAAAGAAAACTGGGTAGGATACTTACCAAGGAAATCCCATTTGACTGGCAGATAAAAAGCCAAAAATAATAATAATAAAGTTACAATCTACATCATCAACAATGCATCACTGTGCAGATGCTTAACTGGAAAGAATTAGATGTGAGCTGTATTTTCTTTGGTTTGAGAAGCGTTTTGTTTTAGGAAACAAACACTTACGCTGTCTATGTGGCAAATGAAAAAAACAAAAATGGGAACACTGAAACGGGAAACTTTTTAATGTGAATTATTATTGAAAGGTGTCAGTACAAGGCATTTAGTCAAGGATAGAAAGGAAAATTATATTAATGTGCTTGTGTTCCTAAACTGCCTTCTTGGCCTCAATTTATTCACCCTCTAAAAAGAGTCCTAATAATGCCAATGACTATGTAGGAAATTGATAACTGCTCAGCCTCCCACCCCACTCCCCATCCCTACAAAAATAAAATAAAATGAAATCTGAGTCACTGGGCTTTCCAGTGATCTCAGCTGCTTTGTTACTCTGAGAAATGCAGAGGGTTGGTGGAAATTATCCTGTAATGAGCAATCCATCTGGCTGCACCTAAAAATGGAATAAAAATGCCACCCTTGGCTTTTCCATGGTAGTAAATTAAAGCCTAATGTATAGTTCTAATTGCTAACATTTTCTCTCTAATTATGGTTCAGTTTGGCTAGGATTTCCGACAATCCCCTTGTTCCCCTAAAGCAAACACTGGAGAATGTTCTAGCCCCACTGGTGGCATTTATTAATAACCCCCTTGACAGATTGAAAAAAAAATCATTATTCTATATTACACAAGAAAAGATTTTCCCAGCAAAAGCTAATTGATAAAAACCTATTTAGACACTATAGAGGAATTAATTTTCGAAAGGGAAGAAAATACAATAATGTCAAATACAAACAGTCTCATGGATGATATTTTGCTGTCTGAGCACTGTTTGGGGTACCAGTTAGGAAAAAGAAAACACTGATAAATGTATGAAAAAATCCTTGCATATTTATTTATTGGAATGAAGAGAAGAGAAGAAAAAGGCTTTGTGCCTCTGTGAAAGAGATAGTATAAGTTGGTTTCTATGGATGACAAGTACAAACACACATACAAAAAAGAATTATTGGAAATGTTGCCACGTTCTTCAATTTAATCTCTTTCATTCTTATTTCTTAAAAGGCATTATTTCTTTTAAACTAATGTACAAACACATGCTATATACAAATAGTGCTTATCTAAGGGTCTAGCTCTCACCGCAGAGTTCACAGCTTCCTGAGTGACAATGAATAATTTGGAAATACTAAACAAAAATGATATTTCTGCTAGAATACAGGAAGCTTAGAGATACACGGAAGCTAGAGATGGGTGAACCGTTAGCTACTGAGGTTGAACTCCCATGTAAGGGAATAGATAGGAGTGAAGGGGATTCTCTAGTGGGTCTAGAAGTAATATTACCATGTTGAAGATGAACAAGATTGAAAGGGGTTGTATAGACTTATGTGTCCCACTGACTCTACTAGAAATATGAATGAGCTCTTGTAAGAATTACTTCAAAGATATGACTCTTGTATAAAGAGTGTTTAAGTCCCAGGTACAGGAGGAAAACTGCTATTGCATGCTATGAGCTGTTTGAAAGGAAACCACCAGCACTACCACAGCAACAGCAGAGGTAAATAATGGAGTGAGGGACAAGGTTAAGAGGAGGTGTAGGTTTCCTATTTGGTGAGGGTGGGTTTGTTGGTTTTCTGTCTCTTGGGAACAATGAAATTATCTAAAATTGGTAATGTTGATGGACTGTGGACTTTGGGCCCTCTACATGATGCCCGATGAATGCAGGTGGCTGAAGGATGCACTGATGGAGAAGTGGATTGGAGAACGATGGCGTATACTTATGAATGAAGGTTGTGCTGCTACAAAAAGGAACAAAGTTGTGAGGCATGCAACAATGTGAATGAACATGTGGGGCATTTGGTGAGACAAAATAAGCCAGAAACAAAAAATCAACAATGGTATGGTCACGTTTAGAAAATGCTTATAAGAAAACAGGGGCCTAGATTGTAAGATTTTAGAGCAGACACATTAAGTCTGGAGTGGTGATTATTATTTCTGGATTTTGAGAGGCTGTTTTATATATATAATCTGATATTTAGAGATAAGAATGAAGCCAAACAGGTTGGGGTTAAAGTAATTCAGAACATAAGGGTAAGGAAGACAGTGTCTATATTTTAGAATCACACATACTCTTTGAGACCAATGGAAGAAAGGTTTATTTGATCTGGAACTGAAATTTTCTGTAGTGCATAATCTAATTCAACCTATCTGTATAGCACATTTGAACAAATGAAACACAGGAAGCACAGAATAAGAAAGAGGTCCTTTAATCCTGTATGGATTATTGTAATGCCTGGAAACATCCTAGAGTATATTAACCAGATAATCAAAAAGTATTGGCAAAGTCCCTTGAGGGAGGGGAGGAAGAATATGGAACCATTAAACCTTACCTCAGGGCATCCCAATACTGTGTCAAACTTTAGGGACACCCAAATCAATAGGCCATGCCCCTGATCATGAGGCTTACTCTAGTGAATCTTATGTAGGTAGCAGAGAAGCTTAGACTCCCTACAGGCATGCCTAAGAGTTACTTCTGGAGGACCTCTGTTGTTGCTCAGATGTGGCCTCAGTCTCTCTAAGCCCAACTCTGCAAGTGAAATCACTGCCCTCCCCACTACATGGGACATTACATCTAGGGGTGAAAGTCTCCCTGGTGATGTGGGAGAGGACTTCCAGGGATGAATCCATACCTGGCACCATGGGATCAACAATTCCATCCTGACCAAATGGGGGGAAAAAGTGTAATTAATAAAGTCTCAGTGGCAGAGAGAGTTCAAATAGAGTTGAGAGGCTACTCTGGAGGTTGCTCTTACACAAGCTTCAGGTAGACCTCGCTACCTATCATAAACTGCCAACCCCCAACCAGGACAATACCTTGAGCAATGTATAAGATTCCACAAGGGTTCCAGGCCCTAGAGTAACTTGCCAGAAACCTACAACCTCCAGATGGGTCCCTGGTCTATATAAGTCCTGAAACCTAGCCCAGCCTCCGGAACACCAGATAGTTCCGTTTCCCTACCCCATATCAGTGCCAGACCCTTCCAATATGAGAAATTTAGGGCGGCTGCCATGGCTCAGCAGGCAGAGCTCCGACCTGCCGTGCTGGAAGTCTGGAGTTCGATCCCTGGTGCCTCCTGCCCATATGCAAATTAAAAAAAAATATATATATATATATGAGAAATTTAGAATTGCCGTAGCCCAGACAACCCCAATGAGAGGTATGGAAAGATCAAAGGTGATAGTGGAGTTATACATAGAAGATAGGACTTAACAAATGAATATGAATGCTGAATTATTAAATTGATATCTCTTTTAGTTTCCAGTATTTTAGAGCAGCTAGAAATAAAAACCTAAAATTGTGAAATTGTAACCCATGTCAAAGTCTAAAATATGTTCTACAACAAATTGTGGTGCTGTGCTTGGAAATTTATAGCTTTTTTGTATATATGTTATTGTTCACAAAAAAAGAAGGAAAAAAGTCTATTGTGATGATAAAAAAAAATGTAAGCCCCATAGCCTCTTATATTCTGGAGCAGTTAGAAGGAAATATGAGAGGATTGTATAGTAGCCCATGACAAACTCTGGGATCTATCCTGTAACCACTTTTTGAAGAGTGCTTTGAAAACTGTTGCTTTTTATTTCTTTGTTTTGTATATATGTCATACTATACAAAAATAGTTCTTAAAAAAATGGCATTTCTGCTAAACTGAAAGGAGGCACGGTAGAGAAAAGAAATGTGCTGAAAATAAATTATTTCTGAAAGCTACAGCCCAGAAATAGCCAGTAGGAGAGAGAAATACAATTTTATGAAGCAAAGCAGTGGAGGACCAAAGATGGGATAGTGGAAGAGGTCCACCCTAGTATAAGCCATAAGGGGGTGAATATTTTGAGTTGAAAAGCAATATTGAAACTGATTAAAAGCCAATCTCCTTTTTTAGTATCACCACGCAATGTCAGTAATAAAATATTCCTCCTTCCCAAAATGTTGTTTGTCTAAGTACTAAATAACATTTGTGGTTACTGTTGTTTTAATGATATAGATGTGTATTTCAAGGTAGCACGTTTTCATTACTTAGGCTTTATAAAGCTTGTATTCTTCATGAAAGTTAATTGAGAAAACTGCTAGGTACACTGCCCCTGACACTGACTCAGCTACCTACAATAAATTTGAGAGGCAGATCATAATAATTGAGAAATAGTAAATGTGCTTTGGGTACAGATGTTGTTTCTGCTTTCTGTAGTACTATATATTCTTGCATACAAATAGTAGATTTGAACTAAACAATGATGGCTCAATGACCATAAAGATGAAGTAGAACTTGGCCTATTTCTATTCTGCCATCTTGCCTCCCTTGGAATTTTTATTTGTAGTTAATTTTTTTTTCACTGCAGAGTCTTTTGAAATCCATTAGAAACAATCCTGAAAAAACAAGACAGAATTTATTGTAAAATGGGACTTTTAAAAATGAATTTCTACCAAACATCCTTAGGTTTAAGACTTTTCTTATCTATGTGTATTGCTCCATGTGGAAGAAACATCTCAAAATTAAAATTAATTAAAAGTATTCTTTGATCAACAAAGGAGAAAGATGGACAAAAATGGCCATATTATGTATTGATTGTGAATGTGTAAAGATTGGTTTTGACCAAATCATTGACAAGTTCACAGAAGTTACAGCTTGGAACTGTAATGTTACTATTCATTACTACAACAGATCTACATTTAGGTGTAAGTTTTCTAACTTTTTGTTTGTTTGTTTTCAAAGAATACATTAGTGTGTTTAAAAACTATTCATCATTTTTTTAATTTTTGACTTTTTTATTGTATAGTATAATGTATATACAAAGCAAAGAAATAAAAAAGCAATAGTTTTCAAAGCACTCTTCAACAAGTTGTTACAGGACATATCCCAGAGTTTGTCATGGGCTACCATGCCATCCTCTCATATTTTTCCTTCTAGCTGCTCCAGAATATAGAAGGCTAGATGACATAAATATTTTTTCATCATCACAATCAACTCTTTTCCTTTCTTTTTTGTGAAAAATAATATATATATATACAAAAAGCTTTACATTTCCAAGCAGAGCATCACAATTAGTTGTAGAACAAATTTCAGAGTTTGATATGGGTTACAATTTCACAATTTTAGGTTTTTACTTCTAGCTGTTCTAAAATACTGGAGACTGAAAGACATCAATTTAATGATTCAGCAATCATCTTCATCTATTCATCTTTTTTTCATTTTTTACTACCATCTTTATTTTATTTATATTTTTTATTTTTCTCTTACTTGTGTGATTATAAACACAAAGTTCAAAGGAAGAAAATGTTCCAGTGTCTGCATTTTTTTTCTGGACGCCATTATTATTACTTTCATTTCATGATTTTTATGGGAAATAATTTTTTTCCACAAGACAAGGCAGGTGCTTATTAAAAAAAAAAAGATAATGTTCCAAATATCAAATTCTCTAGGTGCTGTACTGAAGCAGAGAAAACAAATTATATGAGCTGACAAGATGGGAGGATGGAGTCTTCTGCTTAATCAAATAGTCTAGCTAATGGTTTTCCAATGGATTGCCAATAAAAATGTTACATTAAAAGCTAAAATTAAATATGGTATAAAACTAAATTTTTCATTGATA
Source organism: Myrmecophaga tridactyla (assembly GCA_004026745.1). Taxonomy (NCBI): domain Eukaryota; kingdom Metazoa; phylum Chordata; class Mammalia; order Pilosa; family Myrmecophagidae; genus Myrmecophaga; species Myrmecophaga tridactyla. The sequence goes on along the minus strand of PVIY010004437.1, from coordinate 52,840 downwards.
TTTAAAAAGTTCTTTCACCATTTTTTGATGACTCAACATCATCACTGTGATCAATTATAACACCAATTTTAATCACAGTATACATCAATGGAAGTGCTAGGTAACACATGAGGTAATAGATCATTAAGAAGTTAAAAGAAAGTTTAAGGTGAATGCTGTTTATTTCACATTTCCATCTCTCAAAGAATATACAGACCTGAAAAGTCAGGAGCTTACTGTGTTCAATCTCAAATAAAATTCCCATGACCCTGAAATATAACTTTAAAGAGTACTTAAAAAAAAAACCCATTCTCCATTGTACCCATAGAGATTCATATCTTTCAATGAGCTAATAATATTTGAGGTCCTTTGTAATACAAGATTTGGCCCTTCCAAATCAGCTGATCTGATTAATTCTGAATTACTCATGGTAAATCTATGATTACAGTCTATTCAGTGAACAGATACCAGTGCGCTGCCATTCATAACTTTCGAATTTTACCTTTCAATTGTTGCTGAAAACCATTCATTGCTGGTTAATTGTGGATTGTGAACCGGGGTCAGGTTTTGCCATTTAAATCAGTGGACCACAAGAAGGTCTTCTATTTTCTGCTCCAATAGCCTCAGGCGCAAATAGTCACCTACAGGGTCATTTGGGCATCAATGGTGTGGCATAAAACTCAATATTCATGCTGAAGCGCCATTATCTACACAAATCTGACATCCTGTCAACACATTGACCCAAATTTGTATATGCAAATGTTTGCCTTAGCAACCTAAGCAGAAATCTCAGGGGGATCCCATCTGAAAGGAAACCTACCCCCCCCCCCCCCGGGGGAAAGAGATGCTTCCTCAGAACCAGTCTCTATCACATTTCTCACTTCAAGTGAGAACTCATTGCATTTCATCAAGAAGCAAAAATGGAAATGAAATCCAAGTCAAACGTTTCCCGAAATTGCAACACATGGTTTTACTACAATTTTACTGACTGTGAAGAAAACAACAGCTTAAACCAAAACCAAAATGATTACTCAGTGTCAGTTTGCCAGTGCTGCTATGACAAATACCATGCACTGGTTGGCTTAAACTCTAGGAATGTATTGACCCGTGGTTTTGGAGGCTGTAATTCCAACATCAAAGTATTGGCAGGGCTTGTATTTTCCCAGAGTCTGGAGCTTTCTGGCAATCCTCTATCTCCTGGCAATCTCTCTCTCCTGGGTCTGCTCCTCTGGTTCCATGGACTTATAGCTTCTATAGGTTTCTGGGTCCAATTTCCTTTGCTTATAAGAACTACAGTCATGGATTAAGACCTAAACTCTGATTCAACTTGGCTTCTTCTAAATAGGATCTTTGAGACCCTATTCACAAATGAGTCCACACCCTAACTAATGCATAGCATCTTCACAGGTCTTATTTATAAATGGGTCACACCTACAGAACCAGGGCTTAGGACTTGAACATGTCTTGTGTGATGGACATCGCTAGATCCCCAACACTCAGCAATTAATAAGTGAGTAACAAGTAAATATTGTGGTTTTAGGAAAAAGCACGTGGTAGGGACCCATGAAGGCAGGTTTCTGCTAATAAACATATCGACCTAGCTGGGGAGATTGCATGCATGTGTCTATATGAAACTATCATTAAAAGTCTAAGTGTGGACTCGGAGGCTGCCACTGTGCAGACGAGACTTCTCTTGCTCGCTGGGTCGGTCAGAATCTGGGGTAGACCCCCAGAAAAGCCATGTCCTTCAATATTTCTGGCTGGGAACTTTCTTTTTCTTTTTTTTTTTTTTCTTAATTGAGAGAAATCGTCACACATATACGTTCTATTCATGGTGTACAATTAATGGATCATAATATCACCACATAGCTGTGCATTCATTATCATGATCATTTTTTAGAGGATTCGCATCACTCCAGAAAAAGAAACAAAAAAGAAAAAAGAAAAGCTCATACATGCCATACGCCTTACCCCTCCCTCTCATTGACCACTAGTTTTTTCATCTACCCAATTTATTTTACCCCTCTTTCCCCGTATTATTTATTTATTTATTTTTAATCCCTATTTTTTACTCATCTGTCCATGCCCTGGATATAAGGAGCATCAGACACAAGGTTCTCACAATCACACAGTCACACTGTAGACATTGTATCTTTATGCAATCATCTTCAAGAATCTATGCTACTGGAACACAGCTCTACAATTTCAGGTACCTCCCTCTAGCCACTCCAATACACCATAAACTAAAAAAGGATATCTATATAACGTATAAGAATAACCTCCAGGATAACTTCTTGACTCTGTTTGAAATCTCTCAGCTACTGAAACTTTATTTTTTCTCATTTCTCTCTTCCCTCTTTTGGTCAAGCAGGCTTTCTCAATTTCTTGTTGTCAGGTGCTGGCTTATCTCAGGTTCTCTGTCCCATGTTGCCAGGGAGATTTACACCCCTGGGAGTCATGTCCCCCATAGGGAAGGCAGTGAGTTCACATGCTGAGTTGGTGTACAGAGAGAGGCCATATTTAAGCAACAAAAGAGGACCTCTGGGAGTGAATCTTAGGCATAATTTTAAGTAGGCTTAGTCTATCTTTTGCAGGAATGAGTTTCACAGGGGTGAGGCCCCAAGATTGAGGGCTTGGCCTATTGATTTGGTTGTCCCAACTGCTTGCGAGAATATCAGAAATTCTCCAAATGAGAAAGTTGAACAACTCCCCCCTTCTCCCCATTCCCCCGAGGGGACCCCGCAAATACTTCTTTATTCACTGCCCAAATCACTCTGGGATTTACCGGGGCATCACACTAAGCTGGACAAACCAGCACAATCTCACTCTCTATTCAAGATTCCACCATGTACTTATGGTGTTCAACTAAACTGACCGTAAAAGTTAAATTAGGAAATGCACTACCCAAAATATAAATTTTGCACCAAATAAACATCTCACCCTTTAGTCTCATCCAGAAGTTGAAGTTTTAAAATATGGATGATATCATTCTTTATCCAATCTTCTAGAATACCTTATTCCTAACCACATCAGCTTCATTCATATCTCTAGTTGAAGTCAGATCGCTTTTTCAACTTTTTTAACAGTTCCTGTATGGGATGGGAGCTTTTTGATTATTTCCACGCAGGTGTGACCCACCGAATTGTGGGTGGTAACTTTGATTAGATGGCTTCCATGGAGTTGTGACTCCACCCTTCCAGGTGGGTCTTGATTAATTTACTGGAATCCTTTAAAAGAGGAAGCTTTTTGGAGAAAGCCACGAGAGAGAGGGAGAGAGAGAGAGAGAGTCAAGAGAACCACAAGAGCCCATGCAGCCAAAGACCTTTGGAGATGAATGAAGGAAAGCACCCCTGGGGGAACTTCATGAAACAAGAAGCCTGGAGAGAAAGCTAGCAGACGTCTTTATGTTTGCCATGTGCTTTTCCAGTTGCCAGAGAAACCCTGAACATCATTGGCCTTCTTGAACCAGGGTATTTTTCCATGGATGCCTTAGATTGGATATTTTTGCAGCCTTGCTTTAATTTGGACATTTTCATACCTTTAGAACATAAACTTGCAACTTATTAAATTCCCCTTTTTAAAAGCCACTCCATTTCTGGTATATCACATTCTGGCAGCTAGCAAACTAGAACACTTTCACACCTCACTCAGCTTCCTCAACCACCACAACTGGCAAACCTGAAATGGCTAAGACTGGGCAATTTGATTAGTCAAAACTGAAGAAGACAGAAACACAAGAGAAAATCCACTGCCTTCCAAAGAAACTATTGAACAGAATAAGCAAGCAGATGAATCCTAATGAAATGTGCACGGCCAATATGCACTGCACATTCCTCAAGCATGCTTCTTATTTTCCTTCTTTTAGCTGTTAACTTGGTAAGATGCAAAGAAGTTGAATCAGGCATAAATGACTGTGCTGCCCCTTGTCACATCAAAGAATTGAGAACTACTGACAAGGAAGGTCACACCTGCCTCTCCCATCTGCCTGTCTGGCTGGCTGGGGAGGAAAAGAACCTGCCTGTGTTACCGGACAAAGGCTGAGGATTCTTTCACCCGATGTGATCAAATGACCAATTCCTGAGACACTGGGGTTTCAAAGACAGAGAACATTTATTACCAAGCACACAGCAGGAGATCAGATGGCCTATAGGCCCAAAATCTGTCTCCCCAATTTGCAGTAAATCTGATAGTTTTATTAGAGAAAAAGATGGGCTGGGTTTAGGATAATGAGCACAGTGGTCCCAGATGATGTAATTAGGCGTGATCTAATTATTGAGCATGAACAGATTGATTACATGCTTACTCAGAATATACGTAAGAAAATGGCAGCCTTACTATGATGGTGGGCATGATTTTTTGTATTATAATGAGGTATAGGTGACTTGTAGGTGAAAGTCTAAGCTAGTGCACAATTCAGGCAGGCCCACTTTGGTTAGATCCAGTCTCAGACTTGGGATGGGTTAGTTCTGGGCTGACCCAAGACCCTTCATTAATAAACATTAGGGGTTGTCCTTAGTGATTACAAGACTCTAAAGTTGAAAAACTGGGTAATTGGGTACAAATGAAATTTAGTCACAAGGTTTTTACAGTAACGGGGCAGAAGATAAGGGCTATACAATCATTATCGGAGATCAAGGCAGCTGGGTTACAATTTAGAGATTTCAGGCATTTCCCTCTATCTACTCCAATATACCAGAAAGCAAAATGGAATATTTATATAACGATTCAGTAATCAAAATCATCCCTTAAATCCTAATTTCTCGGTTACAGATGTTGATAAAGGAAGAAGTTGGGTGGAACGACGGTGAATCTGGAGTAAAAGCAAAGCTGGTTCAAGATATCCTACAGGTTATAAAATGCAGTTTAATCAGAGTACCATTTTTTTTTTTTGCTGTTGTTCAAATGATTTTAATTATTGGAATGCACAATTTTTTAATGTGCAAATAAAAAGTTTTAGAACCTGAAAAAAAAGTCTAAAGTGTGATCAATATCAAGTGAGTGTTCTAGAAAACAGGAGCTAGACATGTCCAGAACAGAGGGAAATCTCCGCACATTGGCAAGCAGGTAGCCAGGTTGGCATTGGCAAAGGTGAGTCCTGGATTGATCAGAACATCAAATTCCCCAGTGCAAGCTTATGAAGTGACCTGTGAACGCTTTTAAGTGGATAATAGCAATAACTCCTTACGATGCCACAAGTATACTTTATATGATAATACTTCTATGCTAAATCATATTCAGCTTATAGTCCCCTAAGAGTCCCATGTCATCTTCAACAATACTTTGGATCTCCTATTGCTGAGCTTGGGAAATATTTGCAATAGCATGTTAAATGAACAAATCAAAAACCTCAGTTCACTACTATGGATCAAAGTAGGTCTGTTTGCATGTTAATGAAGGAACTATTTACAAAGGCTATTAACGAAGGGTTCAGGAAAACTAAACTGGCAACAACAAAGAGCCAAAACCACCCTAGACCCGAAGGGGCAAGAGGAGGCGGTGGTGATGGGAGCCTGGGCAGAGCTAGGAACCGTTTAGCAACAGGAACTAGGGCCTGAAGTAGAGTCATGCAGCCACTGGGCCAGCAGGGAAGGGGCTGGGACAGTAAGTTCCCTCTCCTCCTGCCCTCTGATCAGCTCTCATGCCTCCTCTTGATGGTCTCCAACAAGGAGCCAACCGGCAAGGAAGCTCAAATAATGCAGCCATTGAGACCAGCCTCAGCTTCCCAGACACAGAGTTGAGAAAGTGGAGAAAGGTGGAGAGTGAATCTGGAGGATAAGTACGAGTGTGTGTGTGTGTGTGTGTGTGTGAAATATTTTGTAGGTGGTAAAGAGGAGTTGGGGCTAGAGGTGGATGACATTGAGGCAAGAAAATCAATAAGGAAAAGACTGCAACAGGTTTGCTCAATGACTTTCGCCAGCCCTCAGCATTTGCCTTTGTGGACCCCTTCCTCTATTAACAAATGTAAAAATCCTATTTTACGACTGTACTGATATAAAGACAAATATAATCCAGGCTGAATAATAGTCACTTCTTCTTTTCTGATTTTTAAAGAAAGCAAGACCTTCTCAAGGACCCCCTACAAGTATGATGACCCGGGCACCGTGCCTCCTGCACCTAATGGAGAAATGTCCTGAACTGCAGAAGGCCAGATGTGAGATGGCAAAATCTGAATGGAAAAATGGAGTCTAATGGTGTAATCAGTCAAGAGAATTCATGGAGACTCTATTTACAAAGGAATGCTTTGTAATATGTGGGCGGTGTGTAGGGGTCTCACAAGCCATGGCGCAGTACCCTAGCAGAGAGCTGTTTCCATGCCCGGGCCTGAAGGGAGGAGGAAAGGGAGGGATCAGAGCCTGGAAACAGAGCCTTGAGGAGAAGGGCCTTCTTAGGAGGCACAGTGGCCCTAAGTTGATGGACACAGGCAGCCTGAGGCAACCCTGCAGGGAGGAATCCCAGGGAACGAATGCCCTCACCTCACTCTCCTACTGCCTCCCTCCACAAGCCCCATCGGAAGCCAAAGACATGAGAACCACTGATGTTGTGAACACATGTTGGTTTCCCAGGGCAGAGAGCTGAGCAAAGACTGGGTCTGGAGGATCCATTCAAAGCTGTCTGATACACGTGGAAATGGTTCTCAAAATCAGAATCCCCTGGAGAGCTTGTTAAATTAGATTACTGGGCCCCAGAGTTTCTATTCAGTGGGTCTGGGGTGGAGTCCAACAAATTATGCATTTCTCACGAGTTCCCAGGTGCTGCAGATGCTGCTGCTCTGGGGTCATGCTTTGAGAACCACTGTCTTAGAGTGGAGCCTTTTGCTCCCAATGTTACGATTTGATCACCATATCTGCAGCTTCAAGAAGAGTGATCAAGTTAACATTTCAGGGGCTGAGTAAATACCTGTGGAATTAATAAATGATCACCCAATGAAATCGTAAGTAAAGCAGATTCTCCCTGACTCAACTTAATAATCTAGAAAGCACTTAACGATCCATAACACACAATGAGGTGGTGGCCAAACGGAAACAACAAATCTGAGATGCTGCCAGGCACCTTTGAAGTATGGTCTCTGTCCTGGGCCACTTCAACTCTTCTTGCATGTTACAGATGTCTATTTGCTATGTTAACATAATGCTCCAAATGTTTTATTCAGTGTGAGCAGCACAGTGAATGCCTCCATCATTGGTGTTTTCATTGTATATTCTATGTAATCATTCAACCATCAAATATTAAGTTTCAGTTAAGGACCATTTGCAATGCTAGTCCCTGAGCAAACAAAGATGAATGGCTTCTGCCCTAGGAGCTCACAAGCTAATGGGGAAAACAGGCATGCACACTGAAAATGTATTGTAGAAAATGCTTTCTTAGCAGTAAAATGGTAGGCTGGGAACAGGAAGAAGGAAGGAAAGCTTTAAGGAACAGTGACTTCGGAGTGGGTATTAAAGGATGAATCAAGGTTTTTCAGATTTATAAGTGGAAGAAAAACATCCAGACTGAAAGTCTAGCTTATGGAAACTCTTTGGAAATGAGTGGAGTTGAGTGTGAATTCTTGTATAGGAAATTGAGGAGGGTTAGGTGGGGGCTGGTAAGGGAGATTATATTTAGAACCAGGTTATATACAGTCCTTGTGACAGACTCAAAAGAGACAGCTCGGGTGTCTTCTCCTCCAGGAAGCCTAACCCTCAAGGTAGAGTTAAGGGCCCCTGCGCCATGCTCCCATAGCGCGTTCCGCATACATTTATCATAGCAGTTACTTTATTACATTGAAATTATCTGTTCAAGTTTTCATCTTTCCCATCAAACCATCAGCTCTTCAAGGACAGGAACTCCATCTTATTCACTTTTGCAGTAGCACATGGTCATGGTCTGGCATGCGGTAAGCAACGAATAAATATTTGCTGAACTGAGGAAGCCTGAGTTCTTCCTATCATAGAATGTGCAATGAGGGGATCTCCAGCTGGTCTGTTCAGCCCCACCTAAGTCTGGCTGTTTCCCTTCCTTCCCTTCCTCCTTCTCCCCAATCATCCCACTAGGAACCTGGGATCCCACCCATGGTCTTGAGAGCTAGTGCATATCTTGGGATTTTGAGAAGGGAGCTGTACACAGCAGCTAAATTGAAGAGCAATGCTGTGTTCTTCCACTTCTTTTGGATTTTGATGGATCTAAAATGATGAGGCAGAAAATCTAAGTTCTTCCGTGGGTGTGCGGGGGGGTTAAGTGGTAAGAGAATATTGGAGCCATGAGTAAGACAGAACTTGAACTGACATCGAGTGATAGGTAAAATCTGAGCAGCTGAAGATGGGAGGAAAAGACAACCCCAGCCCTGGATAAACACATATCCTGCTCCTTATCCTGGATCATTGAAGAATAGACAGAAAAGAAAGCCATATGAAGACAGAAGAGGTCCAGTGTTTGCCGCCAGAACCAGGAAGTCCAAGAGCCACCAAAAGCTGGAAGATGCAAGGGAAAAGTTTCCCCTCATACCTCTGAAAGGAGTATGACCCTGACAACACCTTGACTTGGGACTTCTGGTCCTCAGAACTGTAAGAGAATAAATTTCTGTTGTATTAAACCAACCAGTCAGGGCAGGCCAGAGTGGCTCAGCAGGCAGAGTTCTCACCTGCCATGTTGGAGACCCGGGTTCAGTTCCCAGTGCCTGCCCATGCAAAAATAAATAAAAGTAAAAGTAAACTAACCCATTGGTGGAATTTGTTTTGGCAGTGCTAGGAAACTAATATAGATTTTGGTACCAGAATAGGGTGCTGCTGTAACAAATTCCTAAAAATGTGGAAATGGCTTTGGAATTGGGTAACAAGCAGAGGCCAGAAAAAAAAATTTTGAAAAGCATGATAGCAAAATCCTAGATTGTCGTGAAGAGACTGTCGGTAGAATATGGACGCTGAGGATGATTCTGGTGAGGGCTCAAGAAAAAGTAAAGAGGATAGCAGAGAAAGCTTCAATCATCTTAGAGAAAGCATATGTTATCATGAATAAAATGTTGGTAGAAATATGAACAATAAAGATGCTTCTGCTGAGGTCTCAGAAGGAAATGAGGAACACATTATTGGAAACTGGAGGAAAAGCAACCTTGGCTATAAAGTGGCAGAATACTTGGCCGAATTGTGTTCTACCATTGAGCGGAAAGTAGAAACTGCAAGTGGTGAGCTTAGATATTTAGCTCAGTAGATTTGCAAGCAAAAAATTGAAAGTGGGCGGGCCACGGTGGCTCAGCAGGCAGAGTTCTCGCCTGCCATGCAGGAGACCTGGGTTCGATTCCTGATGCCTGCCCATGCAAACAAACAAACAAAAAAAAAATGAAGGTATGGTCTGGTTTCTCTTTATTGTTTATAGTAAAATGCAAGAGGAAAGAGATAAATTGAAGAAGGAATGGTTTGGAAAATTCTCAGCTCATCCAGATTGCAAAAGATGCTAAAGCATGCTCTGGAGAAAGTGCCAAGGGTATGGCTGGACAGCTCAAAAGTTTATCAGCTAATGCTGGCTGAGGTATAGTATTGTCTACTCATACAATAAATATTATTTGGCAATTAAAAAGAATGAAGTACCGATACATGCTACAACATGGATGAACCTTGAAAACATTATACCAACTGAAAAGGGCCAGTCACAAAAGTCCATATATTATATGATTCCATTCATATGGAAAGTCAAGAATGGGGAAATCTACAGAGACAAGAAACAGATCTATGGTTGCCAAGGGAGGGGCATGGAAGGATAGGAAAATGATAGCTAAAAAAATACAGGGCTTATTTTTGAATTGATAGAGCTGTTGTACTTGATTGTGGCCCAAGTATCCTAAAGAGTAGGAAAAGGTGATGGTGGAATTACACAGGGAAGGTCGGGTTTAACAAATGAGTATGAGTGCTGAATCATTATGTTAATATTCCTTTTAGTCTCTACTATCTTAGAGCAGCTACAAGTAAAAACCTAAAATTGTGGAATCGTACCCCATACCAAACTCTGAAATCTATTCTACAACCAACTGTCGCAGTATGCTTTGAAATTTATTGCTTTTTTATATATATGTTCTTTTTCACAATAAAAAAAAATTGATTATTTATTCCTTCTAGCTTCCAATGTTCTGGAGTAGCTAGAAGGAATAATTTGAGATGATGGAATAGTAGCCCATGACATACTCTGGGGTCTGTCCTACAACTTCTTGTTGAAGAGTGCTTTGAAAACTGTTGCTTTTTTCTTTCTTTGCTTCATATATATGTTATATTATACAATTTAAAAAAAAACTAAAAAAAATTGATTGTGGGCTCCACTCTAATCTAGATGGCAGAGTGAAGGATTTCAGGTTTCCCCTCCCGTCTCCCCCTACACAGAAGTTTTGAACAACCAGAAAGAAGTGACAGAAACATCTTTCTCGAAACTCCAGAAAACAGTTAAAAGACCACAGTAACAGGGCATGTACCAAACCAAGAAAAAGGCAACTTGAAGGCAATAGCCTCTCCTGAGCGCTGCCCAGCCCTACCCCTACTCCTTCCCAGCTCAGTACAGAGCCCCTATTACTCCCAGTGCAGACCCTTGGTCCTGGTTTCAGAGAGAACACATACTGGGAGCATGGATGCCTGTCCAGTCCATCTGGTTGTGGCCTGAGGGACTCACCATCCCAGAATTTGCCTGGCATGTAGAAGGCAGCTCACCAGGCTCTCCTAAGGAACACTGTGTGGGAGCAGTTAGGTCACTGCCAGGGTGATGGGATTGCTGGCCATAGGGCATGCAGTGCAGGGCCCAAACCTTGAGGAAACTATCACCTAAGGAAAAGGGACCATTCTTGTGGGTGCAAATGGGAGAATTTCCAGGGCCACATGGGCATGTCCAAGATAAGATGTATATGCAGAAAGGATCAGGGCTGCTCCTATGCTTTGGCCTTAAGCTGTTCTCTATACTCATTGTATGGATAAGTTCAGAAGAAGAGCATTGGCACAGGTCAATCTGCAAAGGCGGATAAAGGTGTTGTGTTTTTTTTAAACTCCTTTTATATTTTTAGTCACTCTTGGCATTCAAAGAAAATTTTGTCATAACACTAGATGAATACAAGTTTAAGGAAAAGATGCTTCAGAGTATAAATTCCAGTGATAATACATCAAAGTATCAAAGGTCCAGGTTTCAAGAAAATATTATAAAACACACAAAGAAACAGGAAGTGATGGCTGATGGCCCAAGCAAAGGAGAAAATTAATGCATTAAAAAATATCAAGGAGGAGGATCACACCTGAGACATACCAGACAAAGACATAAAAACTGGTCATAAAAATGCTCAAAGACCTAAAGGAAACCATGAACAAAGAACAAAAGGACATTGGGAAAATGACAGATGGACACACAGAGTATCGGTAGAGAGATGGACAGTATGAGAAGGAACCAAACAGAGCTGAAGACCACAGCCACAGAAATGTAAGATTCCCTAAATGGGTTCAGCCACAGACTGGAGATGGCCGAAGAAAGAATCAGTGAGGAAAATAGGACAATTGAAATCGTCCAATCTTAAGGCAGACAGAAGAAAGAATGAAGAAAAATGAGCCTGAAGAGCTTGTGGGATAGCAGCAAGCACGCCATTATATGCATTGTGGTAGCCCCAGGAGGAGAAGAAAGACAGAAAGGATCAGAGGGAATATTCAAACAGATAATGGCTGAAAACTTCCCAAATTTAACAAAAGACATGCACACACACATCCAAGCTGCTCAACAAACTCCGAACAGGATAAAACCCAAATAGACCCACACCATGCCATGTTATAATCAAACTGTCAAATCCAAAAGATAGAGAATTCTTTTTTTCATTTTATTTTTTAATCGGCAATGTGATTACATGCCATTCAATTCACTCTTTTCTTTTTTTGCATGGGCAGGCACCGGGAATCGAGCCCGGGTCTCCAGCATGGCAGGCGAGAACTCTGCCTGCTGAGCCATGGTCGCACTGGCCTAAATTCACTCTTTTAAAGAATGTAATTCAGTGATTATTTTTATATTCATAAAGTTGTGCAAGCATCATCATTTCCAGAATATTTCCATCACTCCAACAAGAAACCCCATTCTTATGAGCAGACACTCCCCATTCTCCTGTTCCCCAGACCCTAGGCAACCACTAATCAATCTACTTTTTGCCTTATGGATTGCCTGTGTTGGACATTTCATATAAATAGAATCTACAATATGTGGTCTTTTGTGTCTGGCTTCTTTCACTTGGTGTGATGTTTTCAAGATTCATCCATGTTTTAGCATGTCTCAGTACTTCATTTCTTTTTATGGCTGAATACTACTCCACTGTATAGATCTACCACTTTTCACTTATCCATTCATCAATTGATAGACATTTTGGGTTTTTGAGTTTATTTTTAAAGAAACTCCCCTATTTAGGGAGCCTCAGACAGATTAAGTGTTGGTATCTTACTGGAAACTATGGGGGCAAGAGGGCAGTGGGATGACATATTTAAAGTGCTGATCTGCCAACAAGAGATCTATATACAGAAAAAATGTCTGTCAAAAATGAGGATGGGATTAAGACATTCCCAGATAAACAAAAGCTGGGGGAGTTCATCACCACTAGACTGGCCCTACAAGAGATGCTTGAGAGCGTTCTGCAGGTTGAAAGGAAAGAACAACAGACAACAGATCAAAGCTGCATGAAGAAATAAAGCTCTCTGGGAAGGGTGATGACAGCATTATTATATTTATATTGTGTGCCAGCACTATTATTTTTTTTTTTTTATTTTATATTTTTAGTTTGTAACTCTACTTCGTACTTCCTACAGGATCTAAAAGGCAAACCCAAAGAATGTAATGAGAAATCAGTCATTTGGGACTCATGAGGTATAAACACGCAACTTGTGAGAGGAACTACTTAAAGGTGAGGGGACAGAGGGGACAGGAACATAGTTTGTGTATACTATTCAAGTTAAATTGGTATCAAAACAAACAAGACTGTTACAGATTTAGGATATTCAACTTAAATCCCATGGTGACTACAAAGAAAATATTGGAGAATATGCAAACTCATAGATAGAGGAATTAGAGAATAGGCTCCCAGGGGTGGAGATTGGGGATCAAGGGAATAGGGAAAATGGGGAGTTAATGCAAAATGGATATAGGGTTTCTTTAGGGAGATGGGAAAGTTCAGCAATGGAAGGTGGCAAAGGTACCACAACACACTGAAGCTGAGTAATCCTATTGGGTGGTATGCCTGCGGGTGGCTGAGATAGGAAAGTGTATATATATATATGCATCTTCTCACAGTTTTAAAAAAAGAAAGAAAGAGAACTAAAGAGACAATGACAATTAAAGGCAATACATGATCCTGGACAGACACTAACAAGAAAGGAAAGAAGGAGAGAAGGCTTAAAAGGACGTTATTGGGACACATGAAAAATGGAATATAGACTGTAAGCTTTGTATCAATGTTAAATTGCTTGAACTTGTTAACTGCACTGAAGTTGGAAACATAAGTGAATGTCCTTGTTCTTGGGAAATGCACATGTCAGTACATGTGTCTCATAAAACTCATTTTGCTTACTAATTAGGAAGGGAAATAACGCATACAATCTATATTCAAGTGCTCAGCAGAAAGGTTGATAGACATGTGGGTAGACAAATAGCTGGATAGATAGATGGATTTATAGGTAGGTGGCCAGGATAGATTGAATGATACAGCAAAAGTAGAAAAATATTAAAATTAGAGGATCTGAGTATCTGAGAGGATAGAGGTATGTTGGAGTTCTCTTTAGGGGTCTATGTTATTTTTGTAACTGTGATGTAAACCCGAAAGTATTTCAAAATGGTTAAAATTTTAAAATGACTGTGATGATGGTTGCACACCCCTGTGTATATACTAAATATATTAAAAACCATTGGACTATACACTTTAAATGGGTGGATTGCATGCTGTCAATTGTATGTCAAAGTCATTTAATAACATTACAAATAACAGTGGTTACTGAATTAGACATTGGTTATGTATGCAAAGGAATATAGTATTAGTTGGGATCATATTTGCTTATATTTTCTAACTATGCCTTCTACAAGATGTGTCTATTTCTTTCGCCTCTGGAAGACAAGGTGCAGGCAGCTCAAGGCTGGCAGAGCAATTCCTCGGTCATGTGCAGCCCAGGCTGTTCTCAGCTTTGCACTCTGTCAGTTCTCGAGTGTGGCTTTGTCTGCCTGCTCCAACCATCACGTCCACCTTCTAAGCAACTGGAATGTGGAAAGGGGGTAGAGGAGAAAGGAGAAAGTAGGTGCTTCTCCCTTTAACATCACTTCTTAGAAGTTACGCACATCATTCTGTTCCTATCCCATTGTCCAAAACCTAGTCCTACAGCCACCTCCAGCTTTAATGGAGGCTGAGAAATTTCATGTTGTTTTTTTCTGTCCAGTCTTGTGTTCAGATAAATATGTGGGGGCTATGATTACAAGAAGAAGGGATCTGAGGATCGACTAGTCTTTGGGCCACAGCATGAATTTCTTAATTGAAGATCACGTGAAGATCCCAAGAGTAAACTAACCGAAAATTGTAACTACCAAATTTGTGTCTCATAAAACTCATTTTGCTTACTAATTAGGAAGGAAAATAAAGTGTTTTAAGGGTCTGTTCTATGAATCAGGACTGACCTGAAGGGTTATACACAAGACAGATATAATCCTCATTTTCTCACCGTTTAATGCTCTCACTACTGCCTGTAAGGACCTCACCCAGATGCTATAAGGTGATTACTTCCCACTCTACAGTCCATCTATTTGTTTTCTGCTCTGATATGCTAGCTTATCTAAGCTAGTCCATTCACTATCCCACAGCCACCCACAATATTTGCCATTATCCCTTTGCTTCTGCAGGTCCAGCTTATTTTATTACTGACGTATACTATATTACTCCAACACTGCTGACATTCAAAGTAGAGTTGACATCACTAACTACAGTGGATGGCTTCAGCCCTACATGTGCAGGCTGACTGAGATTCTTTCAGCATTGCGTAAAACTTATATTTTAACTGTGGTTCAGGGGAAAGACCATATGTTTTAGGGTATTTTTGAATATTGGGATTTATATATATATATTATTGTATCACTCACTAATAAGTGAACATTTTTTACGTAAAAACAACACAACACAGATATAGTATATCATCCCTGTCCTCAAGGAGTTTCTAGTCTAATTGGAAAGCTAAGGCATGTAAAACCGTAGGAAAATTTAATGTAGCACATAATTAATTTTGAAAGAAGATGTTACAACAGGAAGACCTGGTGAAGTAGGAAACAATGGGTTATGTAGACATCTGTTTTTCAACCTCAAGAACTCCTGACTCCCTAACTCCTAGAATGCTTTTCTACTAGACCCTTAACGGTTGGGTTCTTCCCATCCTTAAAAAAAAAGAAAAGGCTCAGGTATGACTCTAAGGGAGAAGCCACTCCATCTAAAATAGGATCCTTCTCAAGAGTTTTAGCCCCTGGAGGCCTAAAATAGAGTCTGGCACATGACAAGCCTTCATCCATCAATGGTTGTTGAATGAATTAATAAATACGTGAACAAAGGAGTCTCCCTAGAGCAATGCCCTATTGCCATGCAGTTGAACGTTGCCACAAGGATAATGTTTCCAATTTCATATAACCTTTCAATGATAAACCTTTTTATTCATCTTTAGTCAGGTGTTTCAAGTTCTCTCAGCAACAATTTCAAACGATTGTTTCTCCTTAAAGCCCCCAGACTTTATCATCTACTTAAAAAATAAATAAGTAAAAGTTAGCAATCAGGAACCTCCTCCTCATTTTCCCAGTCTGGATTCTCCAAATACAGCCCTACCCTCAGCCCTTTTATCTCCTTGCCTCAAATCTTAGAGATGGTCTCAGTTGATGTCTCCCTCTTCAGAACTTTGCTCCACCAGGCAATTTCTCTTTACTGGCTTCCTCAGAATATAAACAGTTTCAAACCAAGATGCAAACAAACAAAACTGCTTGACCATCCTCAACTCCTCAAGCCACTGCCCTCTCCCTGATCCTCACAACCAAGCTTCTGAGGACAGCCACGTCTCCTTCCTCGCTTCCCGTTAACTTCTCACCCATGGCGACTGTGTCCTGTCTTGAGGCTTCTTTGGGGATCGAATCATGTCCCCACAAAAGGCATATTCAGGCCCCAACTCTGTGGGTGTGAACTCACTTGTAAACAGGAGGTTAGAGTACAGTGTGAAGACGTTATTAGTTCAGGCGTGCCCAAATCGAATGAGGGTGAGCCTGAATCCAAGATGGCTGCAGTCTTTAGAAGCAAAGTAAATTTGGACATGGAAAGAGAGAAATTATGGGCAACAACCAGAAGTTGGAAATCAATGGAATTGGAAAAGAGACAATACCACTGTGTGCACTGCCCTGTGACAAAAAGGCCAAGGACCCAAGGATGGACGGCAGCCAGCCCCAGAAAGACACCGTCTTCAGGGAGAAAGCCTCAACACCTTGATTTTGGACTCCTTGGGGCTTCAAAACAGTGAGCCAATACACTCCCTTTGCTTCCATCAACAAAGCAAATTTGTTAGCTATTTGTTTTAGCAGCTGGGGGACTAAAATAGCCTTCATCATGCCAACCAAACAACCACCACTAAAGGCAACAGCGGAAACACTGTTGCCAAATTAATAACTCAACCCTGGTCTTGCTAAGCTTTTTGGGTATTAGCCATTCTCCCCTTAGCTTCTCAGACCACCCTCTCTGGTTCTCCTCTTTTTCCTCTGATCTTTTCTTCTCATCTCGGTCTCTGCTGACTCTTCGCTCTGCCCACCCCATCGGTCTGGTGTTACTTAACGTCTTATCCTCAGCCTTCTTCTCTTCTTCTTCTTTATGTTCTTCATAGGAAATCTCATCAGGTTCCTTGTCTTTAGCAACCACCTGAATTCTGACAAGTCCTAAATCTCTCTAGCCCATGAGTTCCACATTCTATTCTGCATACCTCACAGCACTTCTAACTGAACATGACCTAAATTAAATCCGTTCTCCATTAGGGACCCCACCTTTGAGCTATGTTCCTTCTTCTCTATTTTTTATTCTGAGGAATGACCTCACCATCTAACCAGGTGCCCAAACTGGAAAACTATACCGTAGTGTACCTCTCCTGCAGCGTCCGAGTTCGCTAGCTAAGATCTTTACCCTCTTCCTTTTAAATGCCATTCTCCTCCGCTGCAGACCCTCAGCTCCTCAAGGTAGGATTTATCTTATTCATCATTGTTTATCCAGGAATAGTAAAGTTACAAAAAAAGGGGGCGGGGTGGGGAGAGGTTATATGATACTTCTGATAGTTAGATCTTAAAGATATTCATGCATTCAAAAAATATCTCTTTAGGACCTAATATGCCTCACAAATATTTACGATTTGTTTGAATTATCACGTCTTTCATAAATGAATGCTCTTTGTCTTGCCTGTCGCAGGCATGTGTAAATGTCAGTAAAAAGCCGTGGTTGGGGCCTTCCAACTTAAAATTGTTATAACAAACACTCCTGCTATTATTTTTGCAGTGATGCTGGAGACGCAGCCAATAAACAGAAACCATTCGTGGAAATTTTCAGCAAAAATTCTGATTTTAAGACTTGTGCATTCCATTGCTGAATAATAAAGGAAAACTTGAAATATACCTGATCCTGCAAAGTAATTCTGTCCACAAAATGGGCATAGGGAGAGATTTCCCGTTTTGTTCACCAACCC
Organism: Myrmecophaga tridactyla; assembly: GCA_004026745.1. Taxonomy (NCBI): domain Eukaryota; kingdom Metazoa; phylum Chordata; class Mammalia; order Pilosa; family Myrmecophagidae; genus Myrmecophaga; species Myrmecophaga tridactyla. Next base: position 35,168 of record PVIY010004437.1, on the reverse strand, counting down.
GCAATTTGGTGGGAGGGGTTTGGGCTATTTTAATTAATTATTGCAAATTAAATATTTCAACAACTTGAAGTGAGCCCTTAAAAGAATGAAAAATATATACATAGCTCCCCTCTGCTAAAACTGCAGTTGATGATAGAATCCCTACTGTTTAATCTATAAAAATAAAAACAGAGTTTCCAGCTAATTCCGTTTTCTCAAACACAGAAAAACAGTGCCACCCCAGTTAGATGCTTTAACATGCTCGTTAATTTTCACTCACAGCTGCGGCAATTAGAAAGTGTACTTAATGGAGTGTCATGTTAATTGTTTTCAGAGTTAACCAATTTCTCCATTTAATTGTCAATTGATTAACCTATTGAAATGTTAAGTGACTCAGTTTCCTTCCAGAATAAACAGCAGCAGCATATGGTAGCTTCATCAGCTGAAGGGAGTCCTCATTTGCTTGGATTCAGTGTGCTGGTATTTTTCCACACCTCCCTGAGCTTTTAATTAGATGAGGCAATGTTACCTGTATTTGTCTGCTGGGAAGGTTATCAGTGCTGGAGCTGACCTGCAGAGGCAAGGCTGAGCCTCGCAGCTTTAACAGAAATGGTTTTCCGCTATGACTGTTGTACTTGATTGCATTGTGATGGTAATTATAAGGGCTGCTTTCCTCAGTGTGTGTGTGTGTGTGTGTGTGTGTGTGTGTGTATGTGAGTGAGATGAGTGTCTTTCCTGTAGCCCTAACTATGCAATGAGATGTTTCCTTTGCTATATGTATGCACTTATTAAATACTCATTGGATTCTAATATGCATGCAAATAGTCAAGAGTTTCTTTAGGCTAAGACTACACTTCTCAGTTTGTGGTGCTGCTAAATAAGTACAAAGATCATTGCCCGCAGCAATATTGCAATGAAAAAACCAGTTCCTTTGGGTGGAATTATTGCTCCATTATTTCCGTGGTGCCTCATCCCAGAGGATCTTTACGACCATAAAGTAAAAATGATTTTCTTTGTTGTTTAAATTAAGGCACCTGTGGGGCCCTATTAGATGGAGAGAGACACGGAGTTGGAAGTAGTTTTCCAATGTTTCCGTCAATGACGACTACATTTTCGTGATCAGATTAATATAAGGCCCTAGCGGTGAGCCACGAACTCGGCGTTTCTCACTTCTTGCACGCTGTTTTCTGACTCCGGGTGCATGCGTTGCCTGCCTGTGTGTTTCGACCGTGCCACACTATTGTTTCATTACAAGACAACCCGCCACAACTGAGCCAGCATTACCATCCTTGGTGCTGTTGGTAGCAGGCCACTGAGACAAAATGATTACAAACCTATGTTGTGTTCAATGGTTCTTTAGAGGATTTCTCTCTTAATAGTTCTGGCTCATTCATGTTTGATTCAGCACATTTGTTCTTCAGAAAAGGCATAGCTTAGAAGAGTTTCAGGGTGGGTTAATAACTCAACTGAAAATGGCCGCTCACATTGTCAAAGCTTGTTCCTGCAGTCGCTTGGGGCTTTCTTCAGGTTTTTGCCGCTCTCAGCTTTGGCCCAGTTAGTAAACAGCTTAAGTCCAGACATCTTTTCATTCTCTGAGCAGCGGATTGAAATAAAAATGCATATAAGTGGCGACTGACTGGCGCTGGCCTAACAATAGCCTGTAACATTATGCAAGGGTATTTACATAGGAATAAGGCCTTACTAAATGAGATGGGGCAATTAATGGTGAGGGCCACACATATAAGGGAAGTTTGTCCCGTCCTTTCCTCAATAAGGATCTTTTGTAAAGTACTGTGGAAACTCATGGAGGCCCCAAAGAGATTAAGAGCGGGAATTTTGTGGCACTTTTTTTTTTTAATGTATTGAACATTTTCAAAAAGCCAAATTGTATTAAATAAATGCACAGAGGGGAAAAATATGAACTATCTGTTCTGTTTTTGTCGTTTTGGGTAATTTCTCCCACTCTGAGAAAGAAGGTGGTTATATGTGTTCTCAGCTTTCTTCTTCCTTTTTTTTTTCTTCAGTAGAAAAATCCTTCCAAGACAGCCAAGCACCTTAGTTCTCCTTCTTTCCCTATATGTTTGCAATTAAAACATCACCTTTTAAATATTTGAAAAGTTATGCTATACTTCTCATTTCAAATAACGTTTAAGCCACAGGAGGAAAAATTGCCCAGTGACAGGGCCTGAGAGGAAAGCGTGGGGACCTCAGGGCTTTCAAGGGGTGTCGGGAGGTTGACTGGAACAATGAAAGTAGGGAGGGGCCTCAAAGAAAACGCAGGAAACCTGTCACAAGAGTTGTGAAAACATTCATTCAAATCTAGTCCTCTATTGGGATAGAAGTCTTAGGAGAATAAATATCTAGTCAGTTCGGATAAAAATTAAAAAGCCAAGTGCTTAACATTTTCATCCCAATACTGTCCCAATACCACTGTCATTGATTTGGGGGGGAAGCAGGATTTTCAGGGGGGGCTCTCCCACGCCACCCCCACCCCTAACCCACCAACCCTTGCTAAAAAAGACAAATGTGGGGTAGCTTTTTCACATGTTTTCATTCTTATCAGAGGCTTACCATCTGCTTCTGCTCTTGGCCAGATAGCATTACTGTTCTTATTACTTTGGGTACGAGAGTACTTTTTCTAAACCATCAGCAGCATTTTTAAAGGGACAGAGACTATTACTCTTTCAATAACCCAAGCTCTCCTTGCATGGTATTGCAACTAAAGCATTCGCTGTCTACTTTTAAGCAGAGCGCTTCAGTTTCTTTTCTTTTTTCCTTTTGTAACGTTTGATCGCACTTAAACGACACTTTCTATAAAATCAGAACTTGGACAGGGAGTGTTCGAGCTCTATTCGTATTTGCTGTTGAAGCTGTTCCTACTTGCACAGTTGTTTTTTATCCTATTTCCTCATGTGTAGGTGGTTCATGAAATGCCTTGCACATGTGGGATGAGTGAAATAAAATCTTAATGCGATGACATAAACTCTGGATGCCTGTGTGTGTGTGTGTGTGTGTGTGTGTGTGTGTGTGTGTGGCGGTCAGAGAAAGTGATTTCAGCCGCAGCCCTGTCATACAGGCAGAAATCAATGCCTCATTCAGGACTATTGATCACTGCTAAATTAATTAGATTCAAGGCTTATAGCAGTTGATAAGACAACTTGTTAATTTAGTCAATGATAGTGTTTTCCCTAAAGCAGCAAATACCCTCTTTTTGAAGAAAAGGCATTTCTAATACTTGCTGCCAATTCTCTTTATTACTGTCATCTTTCTTGTCTTCTTTTTGGGAGGAGAGGAGGTGGTGACGGGTAAGGGGTGGGTGTGTTGGCGAGGAGAAGTGGAGAGATCAACAGACAAGGGGGTGCTGTTAAAAATGTACGAATGAGGAGTCAGTCTGGAGGGCTCACAAATCCACTCCCATTGCCCAGCGTTGTCGTTTCGGGATGAAATGCATGAGGCCAGATGATAACCCGGAACCTGGGTCTTTGGCCAGGCTGGGCCACTCCAGCCCTGCGCGGATGTTCATTTGGAAGGGAGCTGCTTCCCAAACCTGCATTTAGAATCAACTGATACCGGCTGCATTTGCTTTTCATTTCAACCTGCAACGGTGATGGGCAGAGTCAATAACAAAGACTTCGGCCCAGACGGTTATGCAAACTGTGAATGGAATGAACGTATCCCAGAATGCCCTGAACGTGGGGCAGTACTTCCTGCTGGCTTGGAAGGACAAAAGGACAAAGCCCGGCAGTGTAGGGGTCCCACCAACAGCTCTTGGAGGCAACAGCCTGCTATCAGCGGCACTCCAACCCTCTGAGAATGCTAATAAGCTCGTGAAGAGCTCAGCTTTCTTGCCATAATTCTATAGTGTGGTGGAGGACCCCATAGTGATCACTAAATAAAGACAACTAATTGAGAATTTTTTGCACATTTTGCCCAGGGGACTTGTTGTTCACTCGATTCTTTGGGGAGAATGTACCCCTACTGACAAGAGGAGCTGATTGTTTTGGCAGCCCCCTGTAACTCTTCCCCGGGTCTAAGGCTGACTTTCGAAGTATGACAAAAATGTTTAATTTTCATTTTTTTTTTATGTCAAATGTTGCTGGGAATTATTTCAGATCGCAAAGAATTGGCGTTCCAGTGTTCATCTAAAAAAAAAAAAAAAAATTCCTGGCAGAGTTTTTTTGAATTAAAGCCGTGGTTTGTTTTTTTTTCTTTCTTTTCTTTTTTCTTTCTTTCTTTCTCTTTTTTTTTTCTTAAATTGCATTTTCTGTGGTGAGGCCTACATTTTTGTGTCTGCAGGTGACACGTTGATTGAAACCAAAATTAATAAATCAGCTGAAAAGCTCACACCTACAGCTCACAGCAGGGCCTGGAAAACACGTTTATAAAGGGAGCTTTATGCCCTCATATAAAGAAGGAATAAATTACAGAAGCACTTGTTGCCCTGGGACTTGATTTTGCTTTGCAATCTGGTATCTTATTTTTGGAGGCTTATTGTTAATCAACAGGTTCCTGGTTGCTTTAGCAGGTGACTTTGCTATTAATCTCTTATTTGACCATCATTTAAGCAAATTAATGAGGAAGACTTCTAGATGGGGCTCTAGCATCTGACCAAGGAATTAATTTAAAAGGTGCACCTTTTTATGCAATGGCTTGCAGTTAGCCACATTGAAAACCAAATGCAAAGTAGCATTTTCTGCGGCTTGTGTTGTATTAAGGAGCATTTTACTAACATATGTGTCTTACTGTGCTTTTCTTCTCTCCTACACTGATTTCTTCACCATGGAGGGCAATTATGGAACTTACCAGTCTCTGTTCATTTTTTTTTTTAACAAAACAAAGAAATGACATATAAATAACAAAATGATATCCTTTCTTATTAATACGCACCTCCTTTTAATTAAACGATGTCAGTGTACTTTGGAGGTGTGTTTTGAATTGAAATATATGGTTTTGGAAGGCAAGAGATTCAACATTTGTCATCAGAACTAGACTGAAAAATGTCATTACAAGTGCAGGAATTTAACCATCACATTTCCCTTTTAAAGTCTGGGATAATGAGAAATGTTTAAGTTTGACCAAAAAAAAAGGAAGAAAGAAGGATGTAAATACATTAGTGGGGTAGTAGAAATATAAAGAAGAACTGAGGATTTAAGTCTGAAGTTTAAAATTCAAGGATCTCCAAAGTACATAATGTATAAAACAGCCCAGGCAATCCCATATATAGGAAGAAACTTTTGTGCTGCCAATTTGCAGATATTTCAAAGAGCATCCTCTGACACAACACTATTATAATTGCTCATTTCCTTTCAAATCTTTAGGACAATTCAGGCCCTAGCTCAAGTACTAATGCTTTCTTTTTCTAAATGTGAGACACGACGAGCTTGTGTTTTCTTATTTTTGACTATTTTAAATTAAGGGTTTGTATCAATTGGGGAACATTTAATGTCATTATCGACCTCACTCTTTCAGACTAAGTGCTGAAGTGTCTTCATTCTATAAGTTAAAATCAACCCCATCAACTTCAGGACAGAATTTCCTGGTTAGGTTTCACAAAAGGAGAAGGCGAGTTGGAGGTATTATGAGAAAAGTTGAAAGCTAATCACAGGAATGCTTGCGAGGGAACATTAGGAGCACCTTTGGACTTGACACTATGAAACGCTCAACCTTACAAATGCATCCTGATTCCTGGTGCCTGCCCATGAAAGAAAAAGAAAAAGAAAGAAAAAAATGCACGCTAACAGAAAACTAAATCATCAGGGTTATCCTACAAGCTGTCATATTAGGCCCCTCACACAAACAGACCTGGAAACACTGCTCTCCTCTTAAAAGGGTTGCCCAAGTTACCAGCTTAACTGCCCATTGGAATTACACTACCCAAGAAAATTAAGAACACCTTCATCTGCTTCAGTTAATATTCTTACCTGGAATCTGGACCCCCATCCTAGATTTTTTTTTTTTTCGGACCTATCAGCCAGGAGACCTGATGTAAGGACTGTCCCCCACCCACCTCCAAAAATAGAGGCAGAATTTAAAAGTCAACAAGAAAAATATCTGTTTTACACTGCTCAGAGCCAAAGTTTATATCCCAGTGATTTCTGAGTTACAAATAACACAAAATCAGCTGCTTTAGGTTTTCATGTAGCATAGAGGAGTTGTATGTGTGGAGCTGGCGGTGGGGGGGGGCGGGGGGGCAGGGGGGCGGGAAGGGTCTTGCCAGTGAAAAGTAGAAGAAAAAGGAGGAAATAGAATTCGTATTTAAAAAAAAAATGAATGAAGTAGCTAGTGTGTTCCAGGGACAGTCAGGAAATAATTCTGATAATTGTAGTACAAGCTTCTGGAAACAAGGTTCCAAATACGCACCAAACTGTTGCAGCCTGTGGCTGCTCCAGCATGTGTTTATAAAGGACAGTTACTATTTGAAACATTTCCCCTCTCCCCACCCCCACCCCGTGCTCCCTCAAGTACTTCCAACTAGGGAGGTTTTCCACCCTTTTTGTCTTTTGACAATTTAGCAAGATCAGACACATTTCTGCAATGCATATGCAGATTTCACCTCTTGTTACTTTCTCTAAAGAGTGTTCACTTAATCAATTTGACAGTAGCCTTTATTCCCCACCCCCCTCTTTTTTTTTTTTTTTCTTCTCATCCAGGAAGAAAGTTTTCAGGAAAAAAAAAAGTGTTAACAGATTCAAGAGGGCATTAGCAACAAGAAATGGTAGCTGGCCAAAAATAGGGTGAATCGCAGTACCTTACCCTGGCTCTGCTCTCTTACCACCCGCTCTGTCCAGTTCCTGAAAACAGGAAGCAGCTCAGCCAGTCTCATAAGAAAGCGTGTATTTTAACAGCCAATGGCAATTGATTTTCCTTTTCTCTTCAAGGATTAAAAACAATGAGCTGTTATTTAACAGGACACTTGCGCACAGCACTTTCTCATAGCCTCATGCTTCCATCCTGCCGAAAGCGCTTTTGACAGCTATTGTGCAAGAGACAACTTAGCTGTGGGATAAGAGAAGAGAACCCATGTTTGGGGCTCTCCTATCCAATTGCCCAACAGGGCACCCTAAATCGCATGCCTAGTCTTGGCACTTAGGGTAGTGCCTTTTCTGACCTGGGAGCGGAGGGTGAGGGGGTGGAGGGCAGGTGGGTCTAAATCTAATGTAGTTCAACCTCGCCGGCGGATGAGTGCTGATGGCCGAAGTCCTGGGAGTTTACAGTCCTATTCTTAACTCAACCCGATCTGCTCCCAGGGGATGTAACATATGACAACCTATGGCTCAGCTGCTGGGATTTAGCCAGACCTCAAAAGCAATGGAAGCACCAGTCCCGTCCTTGCCTCCAACACACGGGGGGGATTCGGCGCCAAAGAGTAGAAGCAACAGAGAGGGCTGCTTTACCCTCATTGGGCGGCCGCCTCCTCTTTTCAATTTCCTCGGCCTCCCTCTAGCAGAGCCCAGGCCCTTAAGCCTTAGCCAGTTTTATAAGCCACCCCTCAATTCCCTGTCACTTTACCAAGGCCAGAAAAGCACACCGAGGGGGAGGAAATAGGAGCCCATCAACCCCTGTTGTCCATAGACCCAGTTTTGCCTTTCCTGACAGTTCATAGTACCTTTCCCCCAATACCTATCCATCAAGTCTTGTTAACAGCCAATTGTTCTCCTTTTATGTTCAAATTAAAATGGGAGCTTTGGTTTCAAGACAATCAGGGTCTGGTCTCTATTCAGAGGTTATCACGGGAGCTTGTTAGGTCACTGACGAATCTTTCTTTCCCCATCCTTTTTCTGATTAAGATTGAGAATCTACACATCTGGTCGCACACCAGCTCTCACTTGAGTACCTGTTCAACTGGGCCAGCTGAATCTGCCCTAATCATCCCGAGAGTTTCTAGCTGGAATTACTGTGAGGTCTGGGAATGAGCAATACTTGAGTTCGTAACTTGGCTTCAACTAGGACAGCTTGAATTCTAAGGGTGGCACTGATATTTTCAAGAAGTCTAAGCGAGTTACTCTGCAGCTGCAGAGCTGGTCTGCGTTGTGCCATCTAAACTCTTGGCCCCTTGTTTAAAAAGCAGAAGGTCAGGCGCCACCTCCAAACCTACTTAACCAGAATCTGCGTTTTAACAAGATATCCAGTCGATTCGAATGCACATTTCTTTAATCACCAAGGGATCTTTGAGAAGGCAGAGATATAGAGTATCCTTGTGGATTCTTTAATTTTCTGTCTTCTACTCACAACCCCCAGCGTGCCAGGAAACACAAAGAGTTTGGGTTGGAGGCGAAACCGGGGAAAGAACAGTGGGAGTTGCCAAGTCAGAAACAGCGCCATTATTGCTAACCAGTTTTCTAAAACTCCAATTGTTATCATTTTAGTATGTGCACAATTAAAAATGCACATTATGAGTCCCCTATTCCTCCTGGAAATAATATGGAATTTTATCTGCCTCTCCCCCTCTCCTTTGCTTTTACCAAAGCACCCTGAAATGTTTTCCACGGTATTGGCCTTTTCTCTGTAGTGATCTAGTAGTTGTACCTTGGTTTCTATTTTTAGTTCAGATTGCTTTCTGTGTAGGCTTCATTCCAGAAAATTGTATGGTTTTCCTGGGCCTGTAAAGCAACTTCTGGAGGTGTCTTGTGGGCATCTATTTCATAGGATGCCCCTGGCAAAGTTCTGGCCATTCTTTCCCAAGGCCTCACGGCACACTTCCAAGGCCCTGAGCCATGGGGTGGGAGCAGGAGTAGTAAACCAAAGTGGAAAGAGTGAAGTCCCTGAGGGCAGAGAGACCTGGATTTACAAACCTGGTTCCTCCGTAAGTAATGCCTATGACCTTTGAGAGTGATTGAATATTTCTCGGGCTCCAGATACTGCTGGTGAAGGGCCTGGGGGTTGATTAAAGTGGTAACATTTCAAAAATACTTAGCACAAAGTGGGGGCTGGTAAAAGGGGAGTTGCCTTCCCCTTTGTGCTTTCCTGGAGAGGGCTCTGAAGAGCCAGGCAGAGAGGAAGCTTGGCTGACTTCCGAGAGCCAAGGCCCTCCCACTTTGAAATGAATTATTTCGAGGTAGGTGAGATTCTCTGCTCCTTGGGTCGATAATTGTAATAGTCACTTTTATCAAACACAGATCTTGTGATTGTGCCGTTTGGGGAGTGCTTTTAACCTTCCTGAAACACTCGCTCTGTGAAATGGAGATTAAAATGTCTAATAGGATTCTTGTGGGCAGTTAAGGTTACTTTACATACACTATGTCATTGGATCCTCTCAACAATACAATGAAATATGCCTTATTTGCTCCCATTTTATAGATGATGAAACTGAGAGTCAGAGCAGTCAAGTAATTCACTCTGGATCATACAGCTGGTGACTGAGCCAGGTTTTGAAGCTGGGTTTCTCTAATCCAAAATTTGTGTGCTCTCCATCACACTGCCTCTGTCTTAAGGAGACTAACAAATTTAAGGAAAAAAAACAGAAAATGGAGAAGATTTTAGTATTTCTGATCCTTAATACATTTCAGTTCAAATTCCAGGAACGACAATGATTCTCAAACTTCTTACCTTTTCTTTTATAATCTGCAAAAAGTCTGCAGCTGATCAGAGAGAAGAAATTTCCCTCTAACTTGTGTCAATCTCAGCAGATATGAAAACAGCTTTCACCTCTAAGGGTGGATGTTCAGACCTGAGAAGCCGCAAGACTTAGTTCTTTCTTCTGCTGCTGGACCAAGCCGGAGTTTCAGGCTTGAGGGAGAAACAACCTCCATAAAAAGGTTATGTCCAGGAGCAGATGTTGTTCGGAACTATGGAGGTGATAGGGTGTTAGTAACCAAGGTGATTTCACTCCAAAGTTATACCCTCTTTAATGAGAAGGTGGGTCACCCTGATTCGGAAAGAAGAGAGATAAGGAATGATAGGAAACCAAAGTGCATCCCCCGGGGGCGAGATAAAGAAGGGAAAGGCATGGAAAACAGGTAGGGCAGGGCAGGAAAGGGGCTGTGCAAACAGAAACAGGCGCTGGGTGCTGCCCAAACCAGCAACAGACCATCAAAACCCAGGCTGCGATGCTGAACCAGCATCATGCACTTTCTCAGGCTGCCAGCATCTATGTTTGATCCGGACAGGTGGAGAAAGCATTTCCTGTGCAGTCTGTTCAACGCTGGGGGGTGGGAGGGAGGAGGTTCTGTGGCCCATGAAAATGCTTGTGTCTACAAATAACTTGCTTACACATGGAAATATTCTCAAAAATCCAAAAGGGAATTAGACTGGACAATGAATGCATTGCGGGGAGAAACCTGTCTCTTCTTTGCATGAGGGCAACTCAGAGGGTGAGACGACACTCCGTCTGTAAACTGGCTTTTCAGAATCCCAGCTTTAGTTGGCTTCCTGAATATTTTCTAGGACTCAGAGGTGGGCTTTGCTGTGCAATGATGCCAAATGAAGGACAGTCTTTGAAATAGATACGAATCATGATTTTGCTTGAATTAGTGCTGTCCAAGGGCCATGTTTTCATAAAATCCAAGTGTTTTAATTGGATCCACCCATAATTTAATAGCACTATGGCTGATATTAAGATGAGTTGCATTTTACTGACCTCTTGGTCCTTAAAGGAGTTTTTTTTTTTTTTAATGACAGAAATTTGCTAAGATAAGCAACTTCCTTCTCCTTTATATAGGACTTACTTCTTTTAGCCATTTATTTCTTGCTCAGCAAAAGTGAAAGGGACTCCAGATGCCTGCTTATTAATTAAAGTAGGTGTAATATGAGCGAGTGATGAAGCCAATATCGCTTCCCAATTCAAACAGTTTGAGATTTTAAAGCATCTGATATTTGTAGTGGAGTATGAGTTTCTTTTTTATGTATAGGTAAAAGGAATTCAAATATCCTTTCCTTGTGAAATTCTAAGCATAGCCGTCTCTCTGCTTGGGGTTGATCAGCAAAGCATTTGCTGTGCTGGGATCACCCAACTCTTAAGGAACAATTTTCAATAAAGTTCAGTCACTTCCAAGTTGAACCCTGAAAATCAGTACACCCCCCAAAAAAATCTGTTTGGGTTTTTGTGGGATTTTTTTCCACTTTCTCTCTCTCTCTCTTTTTTTTTTTTTTTTTTTTTGCCTTCTGATTATTTTCATTCTATGAACTTGTGCCCATATCCCATGAAGTCTACTTACTATACTGGTGTCTACCTATTCTGCCTTCAGATATGAATTTTATCCTTATTTTATAAGGTGGAGGGCACTGAGTGATCATGTACAACTTTTTTTTTTTTTTTTTTTTAAAGCATGGCCAGGTTTGTTTTTGCAACTGTCAGCAATGTTTTGGCTATTTTGAGAATGTAGGACAGGGTTAAGGATTAGTACCAGCATTCTCTTTTCTGTGTATCAGAGCTGCTTAGCAGTAATTAATCAGGACATTAGGTTTTGTACTCTTGGTTCAGGTCATTTGCCTATGAGGGCTCAAGCCTTTTACAAAGGCTTACTGCATATGTTTCTGGGTACCTTTTTGAGAGAAGATTTAAATTGGCCAGATGAATAATACTTTGTTACAAATGTTTTGCCTTAGGCAAAAAAGGTTTTCTTCATATTATCATAGCCTGAAGCTGCAATCCTCAAGCTTGCTGTGACTGGTGTTACACTGTCACATGGCAATGATGTAAGAACAGGCCTCTCTGTGTCAGACAAATCTGGATTTAGGGGAATTATAGCAGATGTTGCAAAATGGCAACAGTTTAGCAAGTTCCTTTTATCCTACTGTTGGGAGGCAGGACTACTAAGCGTACCAGACAGAAAGGAATGTTTTCTTTGATCGGTTACACTCTCGGGTAGGGACTTCCCCGGTTAGAGAACATCATTAATGATATAGTTATACAGCCACTGATGGATCAGAATACAGAATTAAGGGTTGGCTTCCTTTTTGTATTTGTTTTGATTGCGCTCAGTATTGGCGGCCATTTACATCATAAGTTTCAGGAACCCTCTAAGGTTTAATCCTTTGTAAAGAAAGCTTAATTCCGTGGAAGGAATGCGTGGTAATAACAAAACTAACCTGCGCACACAAAAATATTTCAACCTTGGCAACTCTATCCTCTCAAACCTGTTATGTGCACCTAAATTACATGACTAGATCATAGAAAATATGGTAGCTATTTCAATTTTCACATTCTAATAAGTATTTAATGAGTATATTCGGCTGTGTTTAATAACAAGGTACACCGCATTCAGTGTTTGTGCAAATCTTAATTTCTTAAAACAAAAAGCTGTTTTCAAAAGCTTTGGATTCCTCTGATGTACATTTTTTTTCTCCCATACCATCCTAATAAAATTAATTCAAACACATGATTAAGGTGAGTAGGTAGATGACAGTGATGTGGGGACAATAACAAACACAAAAGCCATTCTCTGATAGTAGAAGAAATGCCAGATTTGATTTATTATCCTATATTTAGCTGTGGCTTACATGCATATCTAAGACCTGTCTCTGAGTCTTTAGAACCTTCTTTTGGAAACGTAATATTAAAGATTGCTATAGCATGTTGTCTATAGGACTTCATAACCTACCGGCAAGAGAGGGCATGTGCATGCAGGATAACAAGAAATAATTTTCCACTAGGTAAAGATTTCCAATTATTATTAAAATACACACACATAATGAATTTGCTCTTTTTTATGCAAATGTTTATTGATCATTTCCATTGAAGCATTAGACAGTGAAATGCGTGCAAACATTTAGACAATTTCTCTCCAAGGTTTCTATCTTTGTAAAGAGTGTTGTTAAAATGTTTAAGTATTTATTTTTATTTGCCAACTGTGATCACAGCTGGGAGCCCCTGAAATAATTAGTGTATCCTAGTTTTTCAGACAGTTTCCAATTAAAACAAAAGAAGTAAGAGCTAACATAAGGTGCATTTAAAGAGTGTAACTGCAAGTAGCTGTTTCTTGGTATTTTTTCTCGTGATATCAAAGGTAAAAAAAAAAACAAATAAAAAGAGAGAGAATATTGTCACTAGTGGTGCCTTGTTCTTTATAAAATATTATCCATAGTTGTACTTAATTATCTTTTTGCATTTCATCTATCTTGCTACTTTTTGGATCTAGAAAAAGAATTTGCTTATGCAGTACAAAAACAGACAATGCTGAGAAAGATACTGGGTTTTTCCATTTGCATTACAGATATTATATAGAAATGAGCTATAATTGCATATACTGCCCTTCTTTAATAACATAAACTTGCGTCCAAAATAAATGTGTTAGAAATCAATGCCAAACTCACCCTTGGAAAACTCCAAAATCACATGTCAATTTAAAACTCAACACATTTGTCTGGTCGAGAGCTCTAAAAATGGGGGTTTCCTTAAAAGTGGTTAAGTGCTCATGAAAAAGAATGAAGTTCTGATATATGCAACAGCATGGAAGAACCCTGAAGATATCATGTTGCTTGAAATAAGCCAGACACAACAGACCAAATATTATATGATCTCACTGGTATGAAACAATTAGAATAAGCAAACTCATACAGTCAGAAACCAGGATTCAGGTTACCAGGGACTGGGGAAGGTTAAGGAAGAGAGGATTAAAGCCTACTTGGTACAGAATTTCTTTGGGGGGTGATGGAACAGTTGTGGTGATGGATATGGTGACAGCTGTACAGCATTGTAAATATAATTAACATCACTAAATTATGTATCTGAATGTGGTTAAAGGGGAAATTTTAAATTGTATATATATTACTAAAGTAAAAATTAAAAAAAAGAACTGTATACTCACAGGGAACTCTAATATAAACTATGGGCTTTATTTATTAATAATGTATCAATATTGGTCCACATATTTTAACGAATGTACCACACTAACATGGGACTGTCCATGATAGGGAAAACAGTGTGTGTGTGTGTGTGTGGAAGAGCATAGGGAACCCTACGTACTTTCTGTGCAGTTTTTCTGTAAACCCAAAACTGCTCTAAAAATAAAGCTTATAATAAAAAATGTTAAAAAAAGGGGGGGAAGCTCAACTCTAACTTTGCTTTTAAGGTTATGGAATGAAATGCACACAATTATTAGACATCACTCACCTACTCCCAAACTGAATGCTTTTCGATGATTTAAATTAATTTTTTAATCTCCCAAAGCCAGATCAGTAACACATTTTATATTTGGCTACGAAGACAACCAGAATTACTGGGTTAAGTATTGTGCTACATATAGTAGTGCTTCTACAGCAATAGAAGGAGAAAAGGTGAAAGTGGCTTTATGAGACCTGCTGTTTAAGTCTGCTAAAAATGTTTCCAATAAAAGGGTTTTGCTTCCTTTTCTTATTTTCTCCCTGAAATTTCCATCACAACTATCTCAAAAATCAGAAAATAGGTATCTTTTTCAGAAATCCCAATGCAACTTCCAAATGTCCTGGCACCAGACGGTAATTCCCACACACACGCAACTCAACGGTGGACAATTTGGAAGAGTTTGCAGTACGGTGGTAATAGCATCTGTTTCACTGTTCAATAATTCACAGTTAGCTAAAGTAGGAAATGCAAACAATCCTTTTTCATATTTGCATGCTTGGAATTTGGCTTCTTGATTCATGATTGTTCGCATTAGCTTTGAGAATTCACATTTCTGTCTAGTTGCATGTTTTGCTTGAACGAGCTCAAATTACGCTCTTCCCACTCAAATATTATTACAAGGGTAAATACTTTGGAGATGTAAATGTCTTCCACTGATTTGAGGGGTGTTTGTTTTATTGATTTTCATCTGGTGAGTTTAAAATATGAGCAAACTTTTCACGGAGGGTTCGGGGCATTTGTTTGAACACTCCTGGAGTAATTGGAAATGCAACAATTGTTTAAAAAGTGGCATTGTCTATGAAAAGACTTAGTGAGGGATGAAGAAATTTCTTGAACCTTAAGACCTAATCTGGTGATCCAATTCTCCCCACTGTGTCCATTCCCGTGAAACTTCATTGACTGGCCCCTATCCATCACTAACTCTTCGCATCCTACCTAGCCAATCGTCTAGGTTTCTCACATTGTCTCCTCTTTTGTCTTTTCAGTCTAAACAGAAGAACAACAGATAGGGTTCCCAAGGGCAGGGAGCATCGGGAGCTGCTGGGGAATGGCAGCGATGAGGGTCAGAGTCCTGCCTTTACTGCCAGCAGTTACTAGGGTTTGTGCTGCCCGGCTGAACAGTGTTCAAAGGCTTTGCTGGGCTTTGTTCCACTGTGTAGGGATTAGGCCTGGCGGTCTGAGAATTTGCCTTCTAATTAAAAAGGATAAAAGATAGAAGTAGCATTAGACTAAAACAGAGCAGTGATACTTCACAGGCTGATTTTTTTTTTTTTTAAGTCACAAGACAACGCTAGAAGTTGTCAGGATATTTTATTTCTTTCGTATTTCGCTCAAATTAAAAACAAAGAAAACTTTGGAAACTTTTCCCAGCTGTTGTGCACGGTGCATGGAAGTCTAATTGCATCTAAAATATCTGCTGTTTACAGTGAAACTGTTTGGGTGGGGGGATTTGCAGTTAGTATTGGAGAATGAAGACTGCGTCCAGAGCCACCTTCCTCTTTTTCAGATGCTGGCAAGAAATTAATTCAACCAAAAGTGAATTCTGCTTTGCACTCCTCCCCAGTGTGCCTTGCTCTCAAGCCTTGCAATGCCTACTCTACCTATTCTCTTTTCAAGAATCAGTCATTCCTTTCATCTCTTTGCAGCTGTATACACTATCGTAACCAGGTGTGAAATGCAATTAAGGAATAATTCTAACCTCGCAGTCTTCTTCTTAAATAGCAATCTGATGGAGGACAATTTTTAATCTTTCACATCATTAGCATTTATGTTTTGTGACACTAAATGTGATTCTGTGCCTACGTTTTAAGAAAGAAGCCATCTAGAGATTCTGGGGAAGATAGCATCTGAACAGATGATGAACCGTCTTAAGACACTCTTGCCTGCCATCCAGTGTGGCGCTTTTTTGCCGTGTGTAACAAACTATATGCTTACAGGAGAAGCAACTGACACTTGTTGAATCGAACACAGAGGCTGGGAGTGATTTGCCAAGGATTCCAGAAACTGGTTCTACTCTATCACAGGAAGGAATTTGAGGTGAGAGTATCTATTAGATATGCTGATGAGATTATATAAATTCGTTGGGATGTTTTTTTTGTTTTGTTTTGTTTTTTAGAGAAATAAAGGGGAGGAAAGAGTTTTGTAGATGACTCCAGAGCTTTCAAAGCCACTGAGCTCAGATTGCATGCACGTAGGAAGGAATGCTTTCTTCTTCCCACAGGGCTCATGTTACGTCATGAAGCTAAAGGGCTGAATTTCTTCTTATTTTCCACTTTTCTTACTTTGGTTTTCAATTGGCCCAGCATAAACAAATAACCCTCCCTTAGTAAAGGATATTTTTTTTAAGTATGAATGTCTAATGGAACTAAGCTGATATTTCAAGATATACATAATTATCATGGCCATGTTCATTTTGGTGAAAATCTGTGTTATTTTTAGCTTAAATTGTATTGAATTGTGCTGGTTACCAATTGGCTATATTTGCCATAAACAGAAACATGGAACCCTTGGGAAGGACACATAGCCACCTCACCATCTAGTATGCAAATTTTGGGGCTAGGTGTGAGAATTTTAAAAAAAATTAGCATTTCTAATTGCCTGAACTTAATTTCTTTTTCTTTTAAAGCCTAAATGGAAGTTAACGTGCCAGGGTTACTAATTTTTAAAAGGATGAATAACGTTATGTCACCTCAAACAATAGTTAGGAAACAATACCTATGAAATAACACATACTGATGTAGATCAGAAGTTTCACGTACAAAAATAAAAAGGTCCTCCCCAGTTCTGCGTTCAGGGACTGCCATGGTAATTTATGTTAAGTTTTCAGTCCCTCCTTTTATTTTCGTCTTTTAAAGATGACCATTCCCCCTGCTGATTTGCCAAATGTAGCAAAGCTGGATCTGCTAGTTCCACTCTAAAGAAAACAAAGATAATAATCTGATTTAGACATTGAAGAACATTGGTATAAATGACAACAAAAAGGTAACAGCCAGTGGTTTCTCTTTCCGGTCCCAGCTTCTCTTTAGCATTTAAAATATGTCAGCCAATAGCGCAAAGCCAAAACCATTAAAAGAATGCAATTCACAATATTTTGGCTTCTATTTTCACCAGCTTCCGAGTAATACATTGTACAAGAAAGAGGTCTTTGTTGTGTTTATAATACATGTATAACCTGGTGAGAAGCCGAATAAAAAAATGTATATTATTTGCATAACTTGAACTAAAGAACCTAGTGCATTATTGGATTTTGAATGTCTTAAATTTAAGAGAGCTGGCTTAAGAGTAATATTACCCTATTACTGTTCTGTAATTCATATAATGAAATCATACAGCTCAAAAAAATTTAAGGTCTTAACAATGATAAGTGGAACCTGATTTTTGAACTCCTTTTTAATGAAAACAGTAATTTATAAACGGGCAAATGTGTGCCCCCTTTTTTTGTTGGCTGACAATAAAAGGCTGTAGCATTTGTTTCTTTTCATCTGCTTTCCCCTTCGTGCAGTGAGAGAGGCCCATTTAGTCGAAGGGAAGTTACGTGAATGCTAGGCACCAGGGACGAAAGGGCTTTTGGAAAATGGGGGATGGGGGTCTGCTCCCCCAGACACAATCATTGCAATGTCTGGAGCTCCACGCATCTCCTGTGCCTCGTGACCATCAACCAGCCCCAAACTGTGTCCTTCGAGCCCACTATACATGCCATATGAGCAAGTTGTGCTGGACAGAAACGCCATTGCACTCACGTTTTGCAGCATACACGGAAAGCAAGAATATACATCACCTCACGTGGGTTCTGCTAATCATCTTTAATTCTTAGTGGGGGGTGAGGGGTGTTTTCCTTTAGAAGGAGTATAAGCCACAGCATTGCCCGCCCCCACCCGGAAAAGTTGCCTTTGCTTCTAAACTACTGATAGATAGTTTAGCTAGAATAGGCTCTTTATAGTTAGAATAAGCTCTTAAATGCTTCTAATAGTAAGTAGTGTCACAGAAGTTCAGATTGTGTGCCTGGCTGAGCATTCTAATTTGCAGCTATAGAGAGGTTATTCTTATGCATTTGTATTTAGAAATAAAGGCTATATGTGTACAAGTACATGTTGGAATGCTCCCTTCTTGCTATAGCAAGTAGATGTGATTATAATATATATTAACAATTTTACCCTACAATTATTAAAATATTTCTTGAAAAAGCACAAGAGTGACTAAATTAGCAAAGTAATAGAATAAAAACCTAAGGAAGTGATCAAAGGTACAGAAGCAAAGGAAAAATTGCCTAAAACATTACACTTTCGAGACGCTCATATCTATTAACGCATAAATCCAAATGTCAAACACGGACTATATTATCTTTTATTAATTTGATTAACTTTTCAAATTATTTTAAAACTACTCATATGGGACCAGTAAAGTTATCTGCTTAATGTACTTTCTCATACATTAATGTATAATTAACTTTTTCATACAGTCAATGGAGTGAGTTTCCTTCATGAGAATATGACACAACAGGCATAAGTGTAAGATAGTTAGCTCTAATATAAATAATTACATTAAGAGTGGGATATCTGACTGTTTGTGTATCTTAATTTTTAAAAGCAAGGTCGGAAACATATAAACTCAGCTTGAGTCATCCTTTCAAAAGATTAAGAACATCTCACTAGTTCTACAAATGGCATCCTAAAGACCCCTTCCCTTTGACTTTCTGATTTTGTTTCTGGAAAGAGAGAGGTGGGGGAAGGGAGCATTTGGAGAGGAAGTGTTGGCTGGAAAAACAGACTTGGATGAGTTGCAAGCTCTGAAAACAGATTTCTTTATCTGCACGCCAGGTTGGAGCGGGTCCGCGGCTAGCTATTCCAAGCCACCCCATCCAGTTGAGAAGACTGCCATCTCTAGAATGGCATATGAGCTGGATGCATTTTCACTGCCATGTCTCTGGACTTTTTTTCAGCCCTAGGTCTCTTCTAAGAAGGAATATTCCAGTTGGGCCAATCTGTGTTCTTGGCGATAGGGACTGCTGTCTACCTGTGTGGGGTTGAGATCACAAAACACCTTTCATTGGCAACTGGACCTGGATTTGAACCAGGGTCATAAGGTAAATAGCTAGTACTTTATCCTCTCAGCCAAGCCCTTGATAAGGGTGCTCTTTGATGTTGAGTATGATAGTTGGCTTTTTCAGAGCTAATATCCAAACCAGTAATGCATAATACATTTCCTTCCAGCTTACAGGAAATGGTTGAAGGTTAATTTAAAGATTATTTAAGGACAAGGGCTCCTTTAATTCATTCAAATGCTTCAGAAGGCAACAATTATTCTTCACTAACAAAAAAAGAAAAATGCAAGCAAATACATCTACAGTTTTCAACTTCTTCCCAACAATTCATTACACTTTTTCTTTTAATACAAGCCAGCGGCTGGCTGGTTGAATCCCTCTCACTAAACATGCCTCCATGTTCCATGGCTTCATCATGGTTAAATTTACACAATGGTGCTAGGTCTATTTCTATGAGGTGCAAAGACTTCTACTGACGCATAATAATATGGGAGAATGACCTTCCCTACTAGATTGCTAAAAGTGCCTTCCATCATGGTGCCTAATTGTAATGAAAAGCTGTTCATTTCTCCCCATCCTTTAGTTTTGAAGACCAGGTTTCTTCTTTGCTGAACTGAGCAATATCAACTTGGAGCACATAATTTACTTGTCACAGGCTTGTGTCAGACATTTTACCAAGGCAAATGCTATGTACAATGCCTACCACTTCTCCCGTTTTCCCTTGACAAAATCATTGCTTCATCTCAGCATCCTAAAAACCTTTCTTTTTAGGACGATTCTTTATTATATTTCTCATGTGACTCTTGTTTTTCTTGAACCTCACCCTGACTGGATTTCAGAAGGTGTGAGAATGAGAACTAACATAAAACGGGGTGCAGATTGGGGGGAGAACAAAGAAACAGAGATCTGAATGCTGAAGTTGATAGTAAGTGGTCGGCTACATCAAAATGGATGCCAGGTTTATATCAAAACAGGCTGAAAACAAAGCTAATTTCCTCTTTAAGAAAGGAGATGCCCACATTGTCTGTAAATTCCTGCCCCACAGTTTTTTCATATTGAGGAACAATGCAATGCAAATAGAGGAGGTTTTACTGGCTCCCGTTTACTGGCTCTCAGTTCTGGTCTGTTCTTAAATAGATGGTGAGATAACTAATTACAATAACTAACCCGTAGCGGTGCTTGCTTTGCTGGTGTGCTGAGCACAGTTCTAGCTACCCATTCATTCAGTCCTCAAGTCATCCTCATTTCACCAAGCAGGAAACTGAGGCACAGCAAGGTTCAATACTTCTCTCAAGGCCACACAACAGCAGTGGAACAAATCTAACTTGAACAGCTCTAACTAATTGGCTCCAAAGCTATTCCTTTTAACCACTATGCTATGAGCAACCAAATACCACACCACGAAAAGGAACATCCTAGAATGGTACATCCCAAAAGTTTGTTAAAGCTGAGTGTTTAAAAGCACATGCTATGGAGGCAGACTGCCCGGGTTCAAATCTTTTACTACTTGTATGATATGGGGCAACTTCACCTTTCCCTGGCAATTTCTTCATGTGAAAAATGGGAAGGATAATAGTTCCCATCATGAAGTGGTGTTGGGAGGATCAAATGAGCTGCTTTGTGAACTTCCTTAAAACAGCACCTGGTTTTCCGTGATCACCACTGCATAAATGTTTTGTTTTCCTTTTTTGTGGTTAGGTATCATAGGACTGATTTTCTCAAGCTTTGTCTGTGTATTCTTCTGTGGTACTGACTGGCTGCTCAGTCCACTCAGCTGGGATATGCGTGTGCAGCTACCAAATAGCCCAATAAACCACCATCCCTTCCACTAGCAATGGAAGCACGTAATCAAAAATTTAGACATCTATTTAGAAGAGAAGACCCAAGGGAGGAGCAAAATGTTCAGGTTTAATCAAGGATTGATTATTACTTATTATACTTTTGAAGTCAAAGTGAAAAAACTCAAAAGCATCTTAAAATGAGCTCAGAATTAAAAAAAAAATTACAAGTATGCTATCAAATCATTAAATAAAAATCAGGCTCTCACAACTTATAAATTGAAGCATTCAGTAATTTTCAAATGTGCTTGAGACTGGTGTAGAGAGCCAGTCACAGTACCTGTAGACATTCTCTGGGCTTGCCTGTGTATTCCTCACTGTGATGTTAATGGCTCCTTTGAAGAGGTTAAAAGCATATTGAGAGCAGCAAGCGATGCAATTGTATTTATATGTGGCCATTTTATCAAATATTAGGATGCACCTTAATCAGAAACATATTCATCAGATCACAAGATAAAGGACGCATGTCACACTAATAAATATCGCTAGTTGTTTTTGACATTAAACTAATGATAACGATTTTTGTTTTTGTTTTTACCGCAGGGAACAGAGAGATTGGTGAATATTCTGATGCTAAATTCTGGTAACTAAAAATAGGTTCATAAAAATCTTTATAGAGGTCATTTGAGCACATTTTTCAGACCCTTTTACCTAAATCGCTGCTTATTTATATTGGCCATATTTTTATTTCAGTGTGTGCTTTTGGCCATGTTGATGTCATGACCGGTTTCCCTAGGAAGTCAACAGAAGTTTGGCAGGCGCATAAACTCTGCAGGGCAGAGAGCAAGAGGAGGGGTGGGCTCAGAAGGTAATTGTAAGATGTTGGACACCTTTCTACAGCTTTAATAACTCAAACCCAAAATAGTACTTGGGAAAAGGGAGAGTTTGGGAGGATTTTTAAATCAGGAATTGGTCATTTTGATGGTTTTCTTCTGCCTAGGATCTAGAAACACTGAGGGATAGTCTCTTTTGCTAAAATAAACGAGGATCCATCCACAAAATGGACCTCATGAAAAGTGAGGGCACAGCCCACCAAAGCTCACCAAGACCCACTAACACACAAATTAGTACAGGGGTCTTCAGTCCTTTATACAGCAGTGGGCAATGCACAAGGAAGAAGCTGGTGTGTGGATTGAGGAAGGACCAAAGCAGGATATGGATGTTTCTTTCTTTGCATTTCTTTGTTTTGACCATACTGTTAAAGTTCTTTATCAAAAATGACTTTCTCCAATTTTCTCAGCCCAGTGGTTTGAATGTTTGCATGAAGTAGACACATACCACTACAAAGAAGCGTGGAATGTATTTGAAAATAAATGTGTTAATTAAAATGGACATTTCTGAGCCTGCTGCTGAGGGCAGCTGCTTTTTCTTTAAATTTACTCCATCCATTTCCATAGAAGTCCAACATAAGAGGAGTTTTCATCCCATTTTAATACTAATTTAATATCAAAAACAGCATTATGGTGTATACACACATTTTCTTCTTCAGTTCTAAGAACTAGTTCTAAAAGACTACAAATGGACTTTACACTCTCACGCAGCACTGGCCTGTTTTTTCTATTTCCCTGAATGTATGCGTTGAACAAGAGTGGTTGTCCAGGATGAGTGGTATGGAAACTCTCATTCAGGGTTTCCAGATGGAGAGAGCCAAAGAGGTAGATGCTGGTGCCTGCTCTTACCTGGTCCCTCGAACTTTCTGGCGCGCCCACCTCTGGGAGGTGTAGGGTCAGAGGCAGCTTTGTATCATCAAATGTG
This sequence comes from Myrmecophaga tridactyla, assembly GCA_004026745.1. Lineage (NCBI taxonomy): Eukaryota > Metazoa > Chordata > Mammalia > Pilosa > Myrmecophagidae > Myrmecophaga > Myrmecophaga tridactyla. Next base: position 12,514 of record PVIY010004437.1, on the reverse strand, counting down.
TAACACATGGCACCAGAAGTCTCGGGAACAATCATAGCCAGTGAGGCATTGACCTAAACGACAGGCGTCATTTATGCACGCAAATACAGCAGTATCCCTGCCCTGATGGAGTTCACATTCTAGAGGGGCGAGGCAGATAATAAATTAAATAAGTTATATACTATATTAGAAAATGAAAGTCATTATGGAGAACTATAAAGCAGGGAAGAGAGAAAGAAAGGTCCAGCAGTAAGTGTGTTTGCTATTTTTAAAAAGACAGTGACATTAGAATGAAGGAGGAGAAGGCACAAGACATGCCAGTATCCTGGAGAAGTGTTCCAATAGAAAGAAAGGGGGTGCAAAGGCACTGAGGCAGGACTGCGCCTGATAAGTTTAAGGATGCCGGTGTAGCTGGAGCAGGATGAGCAGAGTAGGATTTGGGGTATGTAGGCCAGATAAAGACTTGGGTTTTTACTCTGAGCCAGTGGAGGGTTTTCATCCACAGGGGTGACATGATTTGACCTATTTTTTTAAAAATATTTTTATTAATAAAACATGGTGTACAATCAGTGGCTCACAATATCATCACATAGTTGTGTATTCATCACCATGATCCTTTTTTGAACATTTGCATCACTCCAGTAAAAGAAATTAAAAGAAAAAAGAGAAAACTCATATATACCACACTCCTTACCCCTCCTTCTCATTGACCACTAGTATTTCCATCTACACAATTTATTTTAACCTTTGTTACCCCTACTATTTGTTCATTTTTTATCCATATTTTTTACTCATCTGTCCATACCTTAGTCAAAAGGAGCATCCGACAGAAGGTTTTCACAATCACACAGTCACATTGCGAAAGCTATATCATTCTACAATCATCTTCAAGAAACATGGCTACCGGAACACAGCTCTACAGTTTCAAGCAGTTCCCTCCAGCCCCTCCAATACACCATAAACTAAAAAGGGATATCTATATACTACATAAGAATATCCTCCAGGATAATCCCTCAACTCTGAAATCTCCCAGCCACTGACCCTTTTTTGTTTCATTTCTCTCTTCCCCTTTTTGGTCAAGAAGGTTTTCTCAATCCCTTGATGCCAGGTCCCGTCTCAGCCCCGGATTTCTGAATTTGACCTATTTTTTAAGAGGATAACTCTGGGTGCTTTGTTGAGATTAGATTGTAGTTCTTTCTAAACCCATACATATTTTATTAAATTTCACAGCAATCCCTTAAAAGAATATTATTACCTCCATTTTGTAGATGAGGAACTAAGGCCTAAAGACATGGAGTGGCTTACCTAAGGTTATACGTAGAAAATCGGAGAGCTGGGCTCCAAATCCAAGCTACCTGGCTCCAGAGCCCTGGCTCCTAATTATTATGTGCTCCTACCTTCCTGGGAATAGATCCCAAAATACTGCCTGCTGCCTAGGAAGAACTTCCTTTTCACTGGGTCACCAGACAAATGCATATAAAGAAGCAATGTAGTATTGCACTGATAGTGTATATTAAATATGCCATCCACTCCCATACTTCAGTTAAGACCTAAAAGCCAATGGTTTAAGTCTCTTTCTCTAACTCAGATCTCTCACCAAGTCTCCAAAATTCAACTATCTAACTCGGTTGGGTGTACTCAACACATTTATTGCTCGCCTAGCCTGTTAGGTACCAAGATCTGTGTGCTAAACAGTAGCATTGTATCTGCCCTGAAGGATTTTAGGTTACAGATCAGAGAGGAGCAGGCACATTAGCATTGTTAAGTATAATGTGTCTCCTGATCATGTCCACCGGAATATCTTTTGGACACTTCATGGCACCAGAAGAATCTTTCTGCTCCCCTGCTCCTGCCCTTATGTGCCCTCCTCCATTTCCTATGTTGGAATATGGGACTTCCATCTGCTCAGTAGTCCAAACCATCATTCTTTGATTCATTCTTGATTTTGCCTTTTCCCTCACTCTCCAACCTCCTGCTGGCCAAAATTTCTGTTGGTCCACCTCCCAATTTTTGTAAGGGTTGTCGCCCTCCTCTCCGTCCCCTCTCCCACTCTGCCCTGTGCAGGCCACCTCCAGCTTTAACCTAGATCAGGGGTTGGCAAACTTTTCCTATAAAGGGTCAGACACCAAATAGTTTAGGCTTTGCAGGTTACACGCCATCTGTTGCAAGTTCTTCTTTGCTTTGTTTGTTTGTTTTACAACCCTTTTAAAATGTAAAAAGCAAAAACAAAAAGCATTCTTGGCTCCCAGGCTGGATTTGGCCCCTGGATAATAGCAACAGCTCCCAGCAAGTACACCTGCTTCCTTGCAGGTCACCTAGATGTCCCTTCAAAGTGACCTCCCGCCACCCGCCTTCTATATTAGAACATTTTAAAAGTCCCAAGCCTTCAATTCTTTAATTTTCATTTAAATCATTATACAAGAAGCTCATATCACTCTCCTCCTTTAAACGTTTCATATGTCCCCAGCCACATCTCCTAATACTCCACCCTCCACACACTGCAAGCGAGGGATCTGCAAAGACTTTTCACCGTTCCACAAATCCCTTTGGTTTCTTGAAGCCTTTCTTTGCACCTGCTACTCCTTCTGCCTTGAATGAATTCCCTTTCTTCCTTATGTTCTTCGTTCTTCCCTCCCTTCTTTTCTTCTTCCCTCCCTTCATTCTTTTAATTCTCACTTGTTGACCATTTATGTTACCTCGACTCATATTTGCCCTTCAAGGTCGAGAACTCTGCCACTGAGCCACCATGGCCTGCCCTCCCAAAGGGTTCTCTGTACCTTCTAGTGCAGTGGCTTAAAGCACAAGTGAGTTTGTCTGTGTTCAAACTCAGCTCTGCCACCAACTAGCTGTGGGATATCGGGCTGAGCTTTGTCCTTAGTTCCCTCATCAGGAAAACAGGGGTTGTTGGGATGAATCCTTCAAACTCTGACACATCCTCATTACTCAAAGGCTAGCTAAAGCATTGCATATACTTTCTGATAAATATTTAACTGCAAACCTTCTTCCCCACTAGATTGAGTTGCTGGAGTACAGAGACCAAGCTTTCTTTATATTTAAATACTCAAGGCCTAGGACATCATTGGTTTTGAACAAATGTTTGTTGAATGAATGAGTTATCCCAAATAATGGATATTTGGAACCAGTTACGTTTATTCACAAAGATCCCTTGAAAATACAAAGAATTTTCTGTACCCTCTGGGTCGCTGGTAGCAATGGGAAGGAGTGGCATCCTAATAGAATTGAAAGCAGCAGTCCCTCCTGACCTGGAAGTCTGAGGACACAGCGACGATGGGGCTTTCGGATGGGCAGCTTGAGTTCCTATACCATTTCTACCAGGGAGGCATGGTACTTGTGCTGGTTTGAAAGGAGATTCAGGGAGAGCAGAGAAGAACGACATAGCCACGAGAAGCAGCGTCCACCAGCCAGCGACTTTTGGAGATGAAGAAGGAAAATGTCTCCTGGGGAGCTTCATGAAACACGAAGCCAGGAGAAGAAGCTAGCAGATGATGCCATCTTCGCCAGGTGCCCTTCCAGATGAGAGAAACCCTGACTGTGTTTGCCATGTGCCTTCTCACTTGAGAGAGAAACCCTGAACTTCATTGGCTTTCTTGAACCAAGGTATCTTTCCCTGGATCCTTTGATTAGACATTTCTATAGACTTGTTGTAAGTGGGACATTTTCTTGGCCTTAGAACTGTAAACTAGCAACTTATTAAATTCCCCTTTTAAAAAGCCATTCTGTTTCTGGTATTTTGCATTCTGGCAGCTGGCAAACTGGAACAGTACTTATTATCTGTGTGCCTCAATTTCCTCCTTCATAAGTGAGAAAAATAATAGCACCGAACTCATCAAGTTCTTCAACAGTGAAATAACATTGAGGGTGGAAACACTTAAAACAGTGTCTGCACGCAGAGTAGACACTTTTTCTTTCTGAAATAACTTCCAACATACAGGACAGTTGCAAAAATAATACAAAACCCATATAGAGAGCGCCAACACACCCCCTACCCACATACCCAGATCGCTGTATTTTAACATTTGCCACATTCTAGGTATGCCATTAGTTTCTCGCCACATGTGGAAACGGGATGATATAGTAGGATATTTTAGGGTTCAAGCAAATCGAGGACTTTGATTAAATTGGCCTAAATAAGGCCATTAGTATCACACATAGGATGTTCAGATGTAGGCGACGCTGCATCTGCGTCCATTATAGATCTGACACTACTGTCCGATTATGAAGGATCCAGATTCTTTCCGTCTTTCTGCTCTGTCAGCTTTGGTGTGTCTGCCCGCACTTTAGGACAGGACTTGCTTGGTTTCAAAAGGGCTGCTGTGACTATATCCTGGGAAGTGTATCAGACACAACATTCATTGGGTGAAGAGTGTGTTTCTCATGTGTTATTCGAGTGTGTTTCTCATGTGTTATTCTGAGAAGGAAAATACCCTTTGCAGAGGCTCGGGCAGACTTCCCTTTACATCTCTTCAGTCAGATTTGGGTCACATGCCCACCTCTACATTAATGACTATCAAGGGAATTGCCATGATTGATTTACCCTAATCAGATTTACTCTCAATTAGGAATTGCAGGATTAGAGTAGATTCTGGAATAGGATTGGGGTTCTATAAACAAGGAAGAAAGGAGCAGTGGCTCGTATGTAGGGAACCCAAGGGGTCTGATTCAGGAAACTTCTGGTATTTTTATACTTTAGTACCACTTGTCATAGGGGTTGATTTTTAAGGAAGTGGGATAGAAGACGGTCTCACTTGGACTAATTCTCAGTAGACCTGTGACCTTGCTTTTTGTTTTTTATATGTTTTGGTTTTTAAATAGTAATATCTGAGATTCTGGTTTTAAAGGTCTGGGCAGTGTAGGCGATGAAATTTAACTCTCAGGTTCAACTGGTATATGAATAACAAAGGGCTTTACCTGGGAACCGGAGGAGGTCCTGTATTTAAAAGCGTATTTTAATGTCAATGAAAATTGAAGGGTCAGGCTTCTTGCTGGGATTCAAATGCTGAGAGGATTTGGTCCTACCTTGAAACAAACAGAATGGAGAATCCTAAAGAGAAGTGTGCTTTGATCCGCTACCAGGCTCGAATATTCTCCTTAGTTCTATGGAGCTGCCTCCCCCACTTCACCTAAAACTTGGCAGAGCCTTTGATGAGAATCAGGTTTCTGATAGGTCACCAGCCCTACCTACCACAGTGTAGACAACAGAAGTTCACAACTGAAATCTACAGCTCAGTAAGAGCACCGCTCCTTACATTTCAGAAATACATCTTCTGCTCAATATTTTCTTTAACTTTCAAAAAATTGTGTAATATAACATATATACAAAGTAAGGAAAGAAAAAAGCAATAATTTTTAAAGCACTTTTTAACAAGTTACAGGACAGATCCCAGAGTTTGTCATGGATACCATACCATCCTCTCAGACTTTCCCTTCTAGCTGCTCCAAAATATAGGATGCTAGAAGGAATAAATATTTTTTTTATCATCACAATTGACATTTTTTTCTTTTTTCTAGAGAACAACATATGTACCAAAAAGCAATAAATTTCAAAGCACATCGCAACAATTAATTGTAGAACAGATTTCAGGGTTTAGTATGGGTTACAATCCCACAATTTCAGGTTTTTATTCTAGCTGCTCTAAGAAACTAGAGATTAAAAGAAATATCAATTTAATGATTCAGCAATCATATTCATTTGTTAAACCCTACCTTCTCTGTGTAGCTCCATTATCACCTTTGATCTTTCTATCCCACTCTTTAAGGGTATTTGGTCTATGGCCATTCTAACTTTTTCATGTTGGAAGGGGCTGTCACTAATATGGGGTAGGGAGATGGAACTACCTGATGTTTTGGAGACGCTGGACCCTCTAGGTTTCAGGACTTATCTGGTCCAGGAAACTATGTGGAGGTTGTAGGTTTTTGGAAAGTTACTCTAGTGCATGGAACCTTTGTAGAATCTTATATATTGCCCTGGGTGTTCTTTAGAATTGGCTGGAATGGTTTTGGTTGGGAGTTGGCAAGTTATGACAGGTAGCAATGCCTAACTGAAACTTGCATAAGAGCGACCTCCAGAGTAGCCTCTCGACTCTATTTGAACTCTCCCAATCACTGCTACTTTATTACACTTCTTTTCCCCCTTTTGGTCAGGATGGAATTGTTGATCCCATGGTGCCAGGGCCTGTCATTTTGCGTGGAGGATTCATAATGAAATCATGTACTGGTATCTTTTTGACTGACTCAAGTTTCATGTTTATATTGGCTCAGAAAAAGATCTTCAATTATGAAACTATATAATGTCTATTTCAGCTGAATTTGAAGAGGTGCCTCTTTTATAAATGTTGTCTATACTTTGAAGCTAGAGAACCCTTAAAAGTTTGAAGCGAAAGTCTTTAAAACTGTTCACCAAATTTTTAGCATCTTACGCATGGGAAAAGTGGTTCACAGAAAGAGCAAATGATGTGCCTAAACTCCCAAGCTACACAACTGAAGTTAAGACTCACGTCCCCTGTGGTAGATTAAAGGCAGCCACACATTTTTTGCTATTCCTCCCACTGAGAGGTAGAGGCTAATTCTCCTCCCCTTGAATCTGGCCTATCCTTGGTGACTCACTTGACCAAAGTGATATCCTGGAACTTGTCAGGCGAGATCATTAAGAAGCCTTGCAGCTTCTACCCTAGGACCTCTTGGAATGCTCACTTTCAGGGAATCCAACAGCCATGCAAGAAGTCTGACACCCCTGAGACTGCCATGTTGTGAGGGAGCCCAAGCTGGCCAGAGGAGGGACTGCATGAGGAGAATGGATGCCTGACCAGCCCTTAGCTGTTCCAGCCATCCTAGTCCAGATGCCAGATAGATGAATGAAGAAGCCTGCAGATGACTCCTAGGTCTAGCTACCATTTGATTGCAACCACATAAGAGATCCCGAGCAGGAACCATCCAGGTTAAGTCCAGCCAATCCATAGGACCATGGGTAAAACTTTGTTTTAAATCAATAAATAAAACAATGGATGGTTTGTTAAGCAACAGTAAAGGGCCCGAGCATCCTCTGACTCCATGCCTCTACCCATAGCATTAATACAATACAGCAAACAGAAAATTCAAATTCTAGACACAACAAACACTCTTTGGGTTGTTGCGGGAGTTACATCCTGGCTCTGCTCACATACTCTGTAAAGCAGTGTTTCATTCGAAGTCCATTAGAATACAATCCCTAACATGCTTTAACAGACCACATCACATGACAAAAGTCTCTTTATTATTCATGTAGGAGTTGAAGACATTCAAAGGGCACAAGGCAAGATACTTCTGAATCCCTCAATATTTACACTAATTCATAAATGACTGTGAATGCAACTTGAGAGAAAGAGATCTTCCACAACATTTTTAAAGGCTCTTTTAGGGTTATTGAGATGTATTCTCAATATCATAACAGTTACACAGTTGATGTCATTCGAAGGCAATATTGGTTGGGGTTTGGTTTTATGCCACAAAATTCTAGATTATTACCTCTAAGGAATCGATGACTGCTCACCACCACGCAATCAGGACACTGATTCTATCACAGCAATCTTTCATGGGAAGTTGTCCACAAATATCTCAAAGATTCATAAGCTTTAGAGAGAGGAACCAATGTTGTTCCCTATGGACCCAACTATTGCAACAATTCACTTACAAACATACCTTTTCCCTTAAGAAAGAAAAGACAGTTAAAAAAAAGAAGAATTCGAGCATCTTATCAAGTCAACTTTCCAGCAGGAAACAGAAGCCACACTCAAATTAGGACAACTGGAGGCGAGCTTAATAAAAGGACTCTTTGCAAAGGTTTGGGCAGAGCACAATGAAACCATAAGGGAGAGAGCAGTACTCCAGGAAGGAAGAAATTACCAAAAGTCAAAGAAAGAGAAGGCTGTGTGGAGAGGGTCTTCTAGAGGAGGTAAGACTTTCGGTGGAGGGAAAGCCAACCCATAGCAAGCCTGCAGTAAGGGATTCAGGAATATAAATGCCCCAATCTCACTCTCCTCCCTCCCTCCAGACTCCTACCAGTTCTCCCCATGGGCCAGGCTCAACCAGAAGCCAGAGGACAAGAGAGTCATTGATGAGTCCAACCAGGCGTGCTTTAGAGGAGAGAGGAGGGAGGAGAACTTGGAGGAGAATAGGCAAGGGCAAAAGAAAAGCTATCCACCGCAGCATCCCATAGGAGAAAGGTCCTTGTAGCAGTTAAAGTTATCCACTAGCTGTAACGAACACAACGCTACCAAAATCGACCCTTTCTTCAGATCTCATAGCCTAGTAACAACTAGGCGAAAACATTCACTGTGTGAAGGAAGACACAGGGAAACAAAGGGAAATATGCATGTAGCTCTATCACGAGACAGGACTTGCTCTTGGGAGTTGATAGTCAATCCCATTGCAGCTCCACGTGAGTTCTTATCATGTCCTGAGAGCTGACATCTGAACTCCTTGGAGATTGAGATGCAATAGAAGGAGACCCAGAAGAAATAACAAAACCAGTTACCCGTACTTCTCTATTAGGTATAAAGTCAACCCTGCAAGCTCTGGCCTCCAATTGAAAGACTCATCTCTTTCCTGCCAATCCCCTTCAAAGGATGTATACTGATCCTTTACGTTTTGTTTTGTTTTGTTTTTTCATAAAATGAAGATATCTGAATGTAAAACAATAAATCTAATATATTTCTGGGTTTTCTGAGTTTTGGGTTTTGTTTTATAGAGGGGTTTTCAATAAGAGTAAGTTTGCTATAACAAAGGAATCTTCTGAGAAATCTTCCTTCTTTGCAGTTTAGGTTGTGAAAAGGGTTAATGCTCCCACCACATTAGTGGTTCTCGCATGCTGTAATCTGAGGCCATTTTTAGCAGATTCTAACCCTTTCTTGCCTGCCTCTACCCAGCTATCCTTTCTCCTTGTTTTAAAATTCTCAGTCCACTAACATCAACCCTCCAGGTTAGACAACTAAAGCTGGGTCACGGTCTCTAGATCACTGCTGCTATGCACATATGTTACCTGGCAGGAGAAGAAGGGCCCCTGATTAGGAGCTAAGGGAAGGACAGCTATCTTCTGTAGTCCTCTTTCATTAGCACATTAGCATGAATGAGCTTATCAGATTAGCTAATTGTCACCTGGACACTTTGGACAGTGCAGAGATACTGGTGAGGCACATTTCCACAAAAAAAGCAGAGGGAAAAGCACAACAATGACTAGTCCCAGGAGGAGTCTGGAGCATTCTGGGAGGGCAGGGTACAATGCAGAAGGACAAAAGAGATGCTGCAGGTACAATGCAGAAGGACAAAAGAGATGCTTCAGGGGACAGGAGAGGGTAGAGAGGGAGCTCTGAATGAAAAGGTGATCAGGATGAATTTCCCATTTTCAAGTGGGAGACCCCATATTCTCTGCCTGAAGAGTGGCAGGTATACAAAATTAGGCAAGAGCAAATAACTTGGCGTTTGTTTGTTGAAAGAGTAGCAAACCATGGTTTGGTAAGATGAAAAACGAGATAACCTGGAAAACATCCCCCTGAAACACCTAGAAAAGCTACATAAAGAGCACAAACATTTTTGAATATATAGCTAAGTACCTAAGAAAGAAAGGGAGAATTTAGACCTTCCTGACACAGGGCTTGAGTTCTAACACTCAAACAGGAGCAGAAGATGACTTTGGGCTAGCATGAAGTGAGGAACTGAAACTCAGATCCTGGCATTAAAATCCAAACTCTTCTTCAGTTAAAAGAAAGACAAGAAAAAGGGAGGGGGGGCAATAACACTGAGAGATGATAAGGAAATTTTTCTGAAACCTTCTCAGCTCTAGTGGGAAGATAATCTCCACTGAGAACTCATACCACATGGTTAGGGAAACAATAATGGAGACACTAGCACAAGTGGGTTGATGACAGCGGCAGCCAGCCTTCAAGATTCTCGTCACTTAGATGCTGGGCCAGGAAGTTACCTCCGAGAGATACCTACTCCACAGATTAAGTATCACTGGAGATGGACTCACAGTAAAGCACATCATAAACAATTCTATATAGCAAGACACAAAGTTTGACCTCCAAAAACTTTAGATAATTGAAACACTAGTGATACAGCTTAAATGGCATAGAGAAGGAATTGAAACCACAAAAATAGGACATCGTGAAGAAAGTATAGACAAAGTTAGAAAAAATACTAATAATAGTACTAGAAATGAATACAATAAATTTGTTCAACAGCAGATAGAGCCAGATGAAGTGAGGGTCAGTGAACTAGAAAATAAATTTGAGGGAATTTTCAGAATGAGACGCAGATAGTTGAATGTCAGACCTTCTCATTGTCTTCTGAACTTTTCTTAACCTCTCATACGTCTCACTTTTTTATTAAACTAGGAATTCTAGAAGGTTAGATAAGAGAGAATGAGACAGATACAATATTTGAACAGAAAATGGCTGAGAATTTTCAAAAGCATTAATAGACATGAATCTTCAAATACAAGAGCCGCAGTGAATCCCAAGTAGGGTTAGTAAAAATAAATCTATACCAGGACACATCGTAATGAAAATGCAGAACACCAAAAGAAAGAGGGAGAGAGAGGGGGGAGAGAGAGAGAGAGATCTTAAAAGCCTTCATAGAGAAAAGACAGTTTACCTACAAGAAGTAGTAACAGTTGGACTTACAGCAGAATACTCAGTCACAACAATGAAAATCAAAAGAAAATTGAATTACGTTTTTACAGTACTAGGGGAAATAACTATGAACTTAGAATTCTATATACAACTAAACTATCGTTTGAGAATGACAACACAATTAAAACACTTTCAGAAAAAAAGCTATAGGGTTTGCCATGCATAGACTCTTACTGAAAGAAATTTGAAGGGATAGACTGCAGGAGAAGAAAAGAAAAATCAATCCAGAAATAAATAAGATGCAAGAAGCAATAAAATGACAAATATGGGCATAAATCTAAATGAATGTTGACTGGTAAATATGAACTCACACACCATAATATCAATAATAATAGCGAATAAGACTGGAGCAGGTGGTCAAAATTAAAGTGTTCTAAGATCCTCATATGGTTTAAGATGAGAAGAGGAATATTAGTTAACTTCAGACGTGGTTAAATCAAGCATGCATGTTAAAATTTTAAAGGTAATTAGGGTTGCCAGCTTTCAAGATGGCCCCACCATAAGCCTCGCCTCCTAGTATACGTGCTTTTTGTATAGTCCCTTTCCTGTTGGTCTGTGTGACTAATAAAATATGGTGGAAAAGACACCATATAACTTCCCAGGATTGCTCATGAAGACGTTGCAGCTTCTGCCTCGCTCTTTCTTGGATCACTTGCTCTGTGGAAAGCAGCTGCCATGTATACGGATGTATCTTTTGGATTTGCCTCACTACACTTGATTTAATACATATGTAGAGAATTGGGCATCCACAATTAGAGAGCATACTTTCTTTTCAAGCCCACATGGGACATTTATTGACCATGTACTAGGCACAAAACCAAATAAAGAATAGAAAAAATTAGTATCCACAGACAATGTTCTGTGTTCATAAAGCGGTAACATTGAAAAATAACAAGTTCCCCAGGATTTTAAAATTAAAGAGCACACTTCACTGTAATTCATGAGTGAGAGAAGAAATCATAATGGAATTAGAATATATTCAAAAGTAAGTCACACAAAAAACTTGTGTAATGAAACTAAAGCATCCTTTACATCCATTACACAGACCTAAAAATTAGATCTTCATGATGATGAATATACAACTATGTGATAATATTGTGAATTATTAATTATATATCAAGAATGGAGTGATCATATGGTAAGAATGCTTGTGTTTGTATGTTATGTTTAATAAACTAAAAAAATTAGATCTTTAGCTCATAATTATAAGGGCAGAAATTGAGAAATTTGTAATAAAAAATTTAGGGGATAAAGAAAAATAAACATTGGTTTTTGAAAAAGGCTAATTTAAAAGGCAAACAGCTGTATTTAGGAAAAATTAAGAAGTCATAAACAAACAATAACCTAATAAGCAAAGGAGCACAGGCATAGATAAATAAATTTTATAAATCATGAAAGAATAATATGAATAGCTTCATACCAATAAATTAAAAACATACATAAAATGAAAATTTTCTCTTGAAACTAAAACCTATCAAAGGTGATTCAAGTATAGAAAACTGTAGACTATAGCATTTAAAAAAAATCGGATCAGATTTGAAAAATCTATCTACAAAGCAAAGAAAAATACCAAGCTCAGACACATTTACAGAAATCTATGAAGTTTTGAAAATTTGGATAATGTCTATCTTTTACAAACTGTTGCAGAAAAAAACAAAAGAAAGACAAGGAGGAGAAGCCCCCACCCCTTCTTATTTTATGAAGCTAGTATTTCCTTGACTTTTTTTTTTTGCATGGGCTGCACCAGGAATCGAACCCGGGTCTCTGGCATGGCAGGCAAGAACTCTGCCTGCTGAGCCACCATGGCCTGCCCTCCCTTGACTTTTTTTTTTTTTTAAACTTTTTATTAA